>JAVQJD010045751.1:0-27087 GCA_036023655.1 Nannoperca australis
TGGTGTTGTTATTTTTAGGGTGACTGGGGTTAAACGGGGGGGGGGGGGTGAAAGCACTTTTTTTGCTGCTGTTTAGCCACTGCCCAACATCTTTGTAGCGCGCTGGTTGGCCTCGTCAATCCTGGTCTTGTTGGAATCAGCCTGCAAGAGGAAAGCAGTGGCTGTTACACAGCTCAGCTAACAGTTGGTTAGAAAATGTGGTAAAACCAGTGGTAAAAGGGCCGGGATGCGTTCCTTTAAAGGAAAATTCAGGCTTATTTCAACCTGGAGGTTTTTTTTCTTTTTCGAGTGCTTGTTTCCAGAATCAGTTAACTCATTCACAGGAAATACGGCTAGAATCCAGATATATCCTTTAATAAAGACATACGTCATAAACTAAGGGGCAAAATGCACAATTGGGATGTTTCACACCCAGATATTCACCCAGATTTTGTCCATGTGAATCCGATTTGCTGCATTACTGTCAGCGCAGGCTAAATCTGCTCAAAACCAGCACAGCTTCATTCGCTGTTGTACATCCTAATGCTATGCATGTAATCCATGCTAAATATCAGATAAACACTCTATAGATTAGCTACCATTGGATTCTATTCCTTTCACGTACTTGCTTTACCCACAGTTCTGACGTTACACTGTTAAACTCCCAAATTCTGACTTTAACGAAATGTGTAAATCTAACCACCTTCCAGTTCCCCTACAGCATTAATACAGAGGACTATAAATGGTTATTTCATAAAGTAGATTTGAAAAGCTGGTGCCCTTTTAAGCCTTTGTCCACCTTGGATTAAACATTACCTTGCTGCTCCACCAACAGGGAGAGGTTGTTGCCTGGTAACAACTGAAACTGACTTTAAGTATGATTTAAGAATGGTGAAGAGACTACATCAAAGACTCATTGAGCAGTACCTTCTCCATGATCCTATCGATCTGGCGGTTCTGGGTGTCGATCTCCTGGCCCATGTCCAGGGCCATGTGACGCAGATTGCCAATAATCCCGCCAACCTGCTCCAGGTTCTCGTCCATCTCATTCTCCCTGGCGTCATCCGTTACCCTGGAACACGCAGGAGGAGGAAGTGGGAAGATTATGTGGTAGCTACTGTTGTAATCTATTTTACTGAGCTGGAAAGCACACGCCTCACAAAACGGCATAGTACGGAACAGTACAGTGCACTACGAGAATGTACAATATGTTTGAAATAAATGTCCCTGGAGTACAAATATTGGGATATTTAAGAATAAAATAATAAAGTGTAGTGGTTGAAATATATAATTTTACCACATGGCCTCTCTATCTTATACATGTCTGAAGATTCAGTACCATGGACAGCACTTCCCCTCAATCTGTAAGAACGGAACGGAAGAAACCATGAAAATTCACTAGGATCCGTGAGGCTTGAATCATATGTCAAACTATCACTAACCTACCAAACCACAGTGCCGGGACCCCTCCAGAGGGTCACAAGACAGATCTGAGGGTCGTAAAATGATTAAAACGAAGCTCTGACACACAAACATGAATTCTTTTTTGTCACCTCTAATCGCTGCCTTTTGTTTGTGGATGCCGCTTCAGGTTTCAAACATTTATTCAAATGTTCAAAGTTTAAAGCTGAAAACTCTCACCTTGCAAACTTCTGAGACCAGTGATGGAGTCACTGCTTCGTTTAAGGAGTCGAAAGCAAGAAAAAGGTTGGAAACCAGTGGAATATCCATCAGGTATCGGTGTCCAAATGTGATGCTGCGATTTTTGTTTTTCTAAAGTAACAGTACGTCTCTACTTTACAGTAAATTGAGATCCAATTTCATTGATTCCCCAGGAGACACTGCATCGTTCCAGAAGCAAATAGCTTAGTATGAAGGCACAGGTTAACAACTGGCATACTGTCCATAATGATGGTGAAATGTCAAACTGTGCAACCTATTCCAGGATGTGTCTTACTAATTTGTTTATAATTATGGATGCAAACAGTACACACACACACACACACACAACCATACACAATCAATTACGCAGACACAGAAACCAGCAAGCATGCCAGCTACACGCGCACAGAGGGGCACACACACTCGTACCTGCGGATGAAGCCCCCACTGATGGCCATCTGTTCACGTTCGTCCATCACTCGAGCCCCCGGCTGGCTGTTCACCACTCCATCCTGGTTCCCTCCCCAGGCCTGGCCCCCGCCCTTAATCCTACGACATGCACGCTTCAGTCAGAACCAGTGTCACTGTTAGATGCATTTGTATGTCCATCTGTACAGTATGTGCGTGCAAACATACTTGTTCTTGAATGTAATGGAAACTAGGCATACTGTGGGCGTTCATGTAAGTGTATGCTGGTCAGTATATGTCACACTATGCATGTGTGCAATGGAGGGTTAATGTGTATATGCATGTCCATGAAAGTGCATGCTTTCTAGCAATTCACTGTTACCACATATAAATGAATATATGCTTAGATGCACTATGTAATATGGTGTCAAGCCACTTAGCCTAGTAAAAGCAACACGCCAGCCACGTATGATAAACTTGCATGCATGCATTTGCAATCTGTTAGTGAATAATTGATCTAATGTGCAGATCAATTGAATCGGAGCACAATAAGCTCGCATGTGGCTTGTGTTAGAAAGTATTTAAGGTCCTTTAAAGACTCGTAAAGATCGTCCTTTAAGGAACCATCTCCCACAAGCACATACAGAAGAGCGCAAACACAGAACATAAAAACCAGACTCCAGACAGAGGACACACAAACACACACAAACATAGAAACATGCAGATTGAGAGGACATGCAAGGCGGAAACATAGTCATGTTTGACATGGGAGGGGAAAACACGTAAAGAGGAAAAGGATCAGACACATTCTGTATCTATTAAAAGAAAGCTGAGCAGTTAGATCTGTTGCGAAAAACCAACCAAAAGAAAACAAAAAGAACGGTGAACAGTAGCTGTGATCAGCCCTTCATTTCATCTGGATGGACAAATCTGTAGGATGATACACTGTATACAGTCAAATAGGCAAATGTAATTCTTAGCGTTTGTTTTATTGTGCTTGGAGCACCTGATGAGTGGAGGTCAACACTGAGGACAACACAATGAACAATGTTTAGGCTATTTAAAAGTATCTAAAAGCCAATTAGTGTATGCAGCATTGGCGCCTTGAGGTGGTAAACCACATCCACCAGGTGCTCCAGACAGTTTATAACAACAAGCAAGAATTATTGTTTCTGTTGCTATTTGACCCAGGGCTCCCATGTAAAGAGTCTAGATCAGATGAAGCACATGACATAACCACAGGATTACATAACAAGTGGTTCATGGTATAGGGAGGACCAAAGAGCTATAGAATAGACAAGATCTGAACCCACCCAAAAATAAATAAACAAAATCACACATGGAAGCAGGACCAAAATTGACCAAAATGGAAACAGCAAACTCCTACTACACCTTCACACAGAAAACAAGAAGTTCAGTCCATTTAAAAACGATTAAAAGAAGAAGAAAAAACTGACACCAACTCCTACAAAATTATGGCTGTGATGCAAATAAAGCAGATTAGTTACATGTCCTACTGTCAAGATCCTGTTCAGCCCTGTTTTGGAGAAAATAATTGTCTGTTGTTAAAATGTCCACCGAGGTATTTGACTTCCACTGTGGATATGTAAAAATGTGGTAGTGCACAGTGAAGGCAAAGGAAAATAAATACTAAAGTTTGCCATTCTAGGTCAGATCTAACACATACAACCAGAGTTCTTTGGTTCTGCTTAAGTCTTTCCCCAAGAAGATTAAAAACACTCCTACACTAATACCTGACTTGAGAAATACAGTAGTGCACTGCGTTGCATTGCATTTGGTAAATCATCAAGGCATCACTTAAATCATTCCCAGAGGAATATCTGAGAAACATCTGGATGCAGACCCAACCAAAAAATATCCAATATAGCCATTTGATATTTGTCAGCCACTTGTATTTTCTATAGCTCTGAGATACTGTATACAGTACATGTATCGTTCCCAGAGTATCGTATGCTCAGACATGACTCGGTGGCCATAGTTTGGCTGGTGAACGCCGGAGAACGGATCACACAGGAGTTTGGCAAAACTGGCACCTTCAGATCAAAGCATTCAAAGTAGAAATATAGGATATAGGATAGCACCCGATGCTCAGTGTGCTCAGAAAACCAGTTAGCCTCACTCTTGTATGATATTTCATAATTTAGGAACGGTCCTTAGGGAAGAGAGGCAGGGGCCACTTGAGGCATCCTATAGGCAAAATCTGAGGGGCACATGCCAAAGTTATGGGTAAGATAGAAGTCTTAGCAGCTCCCATGGCATTCAAATTAAAAATGTATTACTTTATGTGAAGTTAAAGTTACTATTCTGGACGATTAACGAGTGATGAGATAACACGTTTCATGCAAAGAACACCATGACTTATTTTGATGCTTGAAAATGTGTTTGTGCGAAGCTAAGCTAACCGTCTGCTGGCTCCAGCTACATATTTACCGTGCAGGCATCAATGTTCTCATCGAACACTTAGCAAGAAAGAAACTACATACATACAAACATATTTCCCAAAATAAATTCCCCAAACTATTCCTATTTGGTAGGTTTCTGATGTAGTAATGTCATGTAGCTGCTTTTTTTGTACTGAAAATATATCAGAACAAAATCCAGGAACTATGACACAGTCTCATATAAAAGTGGTCATTTAAAATCAGATAACTTTATTTTAATGTATTGCAAGAGAGTCCCATTTAATCACTTAACTCTCGCTGCATGCGTTTGGAAAATTATCACTCGTTTAAATTGGCCTTATCGGTGGTTATCAGCCTTATAGATATGGGTTAGAAGAGGCTTGCTACACCTACTAGTAGGTTCAGAAGGCTGGAATCACCTATTCACATGGTTGATAACTCAAGTCACGTCCTTTGGCGTCTCATACAAACACACTTAGGTTTAGGCAACAAAACTACCTGGTTAGTTAAAGGAAACTTAAACTTTTGCACAGGACACAAACCCCCGGCCATCTGAAAGTCCTATATTTGTTTGACCCATCCATCCATCCCTCCCCCCCATCTATTCATGTATATCCTCAACCTCCTCCTTTATGCTCCATTTCCTGACCACGCTCACTGAAATAAATGGGTGACAACAGCCTCCTGAACCTACTAATATGTCTATTCAATAGCCTGATAACAGTCAAATGGGCTGCACATATAAAACATGTCAAATACCAACATTAATAGTTTTCCAAATGGCAGAAAAATGGATACAATTCAAACGAGTAATTTAATAGTGAAGGAAACTTGTCGATTTACTCTTTGTTTGGACTTTGGACGCAGCATGATGCACCATGCTGCACCATGCTGCATGGTGTTAGGGTGGGGGCTTGGGGTGGGGTTTAGGGGGTGGGGGCTTCAGGTGCCGTGACCCAGATCCCTGCTGATGCTGCTACCTGCTGGAAGAGAATCTCTCATCCGATGTGGAATGAAGGGCTTTTTGAGGACAACGACCACGGAGGCCGGAGAGCAAACACAGTGGCATCGGACGTTGTTGTGCGGACGTGTGTGTTGTTCATGCATGTGCACAAGCATTCACTTTTATCTCAGCCTTAACAAGCAAACACACCCACACGTGCATGCAGTGCTGGTGCCTGTTCAGAGAGTGTGTTGCTGTGGCTGTGGGCCTGACTGGTCACACCACAGCTCACCATGCTCTATACACCAGAAGCAGGCAGATGGATTGAGAGGCAGGAAGGCAGGCACTGAAACACATGTAGTCAGGCGACACAGGCAGCACCTACTTGTTACAGGGACATGAACATAGACCACAGAACTGTCCTAGATTGTTCAAATTCTTTTCTGCATCCTTCATGTCCTTATTGATTTGGTCCATCCCCTCCTCGATGCGCTCCAGTTGCTCTGATTACCAACACATTGTCATTTTTCCCAGCAAAAGAACGAAAGCACATGAGAAGAAAATTGGAAGGAAGGGAGGGGAGTAGAGAGGAGAAACAAAGGAGAGGAGACAAAAAAAGACATTGACTGTGACAAGAGAGACATCAGACATCACCACCACCACCAGCACTGGACAGGCAAGAGCTCAGGGCTCCTGGCCGGTACCTACTTTTTAATACATGGGCATATCAGACCACAGCATTGTCCTATATCTTTTAAATCTTTCTCGGCCTCCTTCAGGTCTGCGTTCACCTTGTTCATGCCCTCTTCCACACGATCAAGTTGTTCTGGTGAGGACAAAGGCATGAGAGTAGTGAAATAAATTTGACTGGTTTTGTTTTTCAAGGGTTGGCGCTCTACGCTACGGTGCAACAGGCAAACTGTTTTGGCTAGATGCACAAGGCAAAGCAGGCAAAAAGCACAAAACAACTTTTTTTCTCTTCCTCTATTGCTTTGCACGGGAATTTATGTCCTTGGATTCTACGCAGTTCCAACAGCTGTAGTTTCCTACCTCCATCCAAAGCGACACATTGTTTTTCTGAGTAAGTATTTCATCCGAGTGGCAGTGGCAACAACCTGCGTCAGTAGCAGTATGCTTCATCCAGAACGGCATCTGTGCATGAAGATGTTGATTCTGCACACTCTGACTGTGTGAACACTACTGCCCACCAGTGGGAGCTGTGATAGACGACAGAGACTGATGGGAAAATGTAATCGTACTTAAAAGCGAATGATTGGATGAGCAACAAATCAATGAACCAATCATGAAATGAATGTGATGAAAAGTGCCATTCAGGCACATGAAGTCGCCAGTGCTTCCTTAATCAGATGCTCCCAGAGGTATTAAAAGCTGTTTTTAAAGGCCAGGTCCTCTCTCTGGCTGGGCAATGGATACAGGACAGGACAGTAGTAATCTCCATCAGTGGAAGGGGGTCGTTTTGTCTTTGAGGAAAAACTCCTTAGGTCACCTTGAACTGCTGGGGACACAGATGATCATGTCGCACTGGCTCAAGATCTATAGAAACGAATGCTACTGGTTCACGTCCAAGGCAGAGGAAGTAAAGGAAGTGTCACCACAGCTCTGCAGCTTCCAAAGGAAGAAGTGAAGTACAGCAGTTTGTTGAATTTAGTCTCGGCTGATAGGAAATAAAGTTGCTTGGGTGAAGTCAAAATAATAAAATGATGTCATGGACCCTTGCAACAGCTGTGCAGACCTCTACTGTATAGCTGAGGGAGGGACTGCCACACCCAAAATACAAGATGGCAACATTTGACCTGGGAACGTTGAACAGTTGATATCTGTTATCCCATTTAATACACATACAGAGCCCGAGCGAAATCGTAACATCTGGCTGGAGAACTGAGACAACTCCCTTTGCTCCCATTTGCTCCTTTTCATTTTATACTCAGCACTATTTTTTTTACTTGTCTTGCTCTCTGTAAAGCTAGAGCAGTGTACACTGATGAAAAATAAACGGAACAGACTTTCCAAAAAGAAGACGAGACGGTTCTTAAACGTTATAGGAGAGAGGATCAGCGGAAAGGATTAAGATGAATTTCCAGCTAACTGTAAGGTAGAAATCCACTAAATGGAGGTTACCAAACAAAGTGCTGCACACGACAGCTAAATGGCCTCCAGCAGTAATCCCAGGCAAAGCGAGGGATTAAGTAGAGGAGGAACGTGAGAGAAAGAGAGAGACATTGTTTATCTCCTCAGTTCGGCCAGTCAGGCCAGACTCACAACCTGCCTCCTCCCCTCCGTCCGAGGATTATAATGTGAGAGCCTCCGGTCCCCTCCCCTCCGCTCCTATAGTCATAGTCACAGCTTGAGCCAATTAGAAAGTAGAATGATTCAAATCAACAAGGAATGAGTACAACAGGCCTTTTTTGGGGGGGTCTGTTTGACTTGTCGTAGCGGGATAAGCAAAGGTCTTAATGATCACTCTGTTCTGTCCCAGTAAGCCATTACTGTGGGACAGACACGATATCAGCACCCTGAGACTGACAAATGGAATTCATTGGTTTTATTATTTACACCTTTACAAAGTGAGTCTATAGCATGTCTGCTATAAAAAAGGCCTGTCAGATCTATGTCATATTATTATTATATTTCCATTTTTATACGCTGTGACAGTCAAATCAGTGAAATGAAGGAACTTGCTTTCCCTAAAGGTGGCTAAATAGCTAAATATTACGTTGTTGAGAAAACCTGAAGCTTAAATCAATTCAGTTTTAAATTCTGGATCCATTTTGGATAATTAAGCAATTATGGCACCGTGTTTTGTTCTCAGCCGATGTGTTTTGAATTTGTTAGCGCTTTGATTTGAGCCTCTGACAAGCTTCTTCTCCATGGAAACAGTGGATGTTTTGAGCCGTCATCCATGACTAAATTAAGGCAGAAGCTGAAATAATAAATGCTCGTAGCCATAACATAAACTTATAAGGTAGTTAGATTATTCAGGAGAGTCCCATGTTTCTATGTTAAGAAACATTGAGGATATTATTTAAAGAAAAAATTGAAATGGCAGAATAGTCTGAGAAAAGACATCTTCCTTACACAAGCATTTTGAAAAGTTGACAAAATTGTACCAAATGAGGGTGCATTGATTATTTACATGTTGCACTCTTTGTGTTATTCTAGGTTTAAACTCCATCCTTTGCACCTCCTCACAGGTTTAAATTAAGAATACCCTGACTCCCCACATTCTGTTAGATGTAAATCTTAAACTATCTTTACTCTTAAGTTCACTTTAGTCACAGTGTCATCAGATAAAAATGAAGGAAAATGAGACACTGATGTGTGCAACTCAGTACCTGGAAAATATCCAGAGTAGTTGGTGTTCCGTGTGTCATTAACTAACGGTGTGTTAGTAGATCTGTTTGTTGGTTGTCAACACTGAACACTGATCCAACAGTGACAGAAAGAGAGGAGAGTTACTGGGACAAGCCATAATGTTGGAACATGATAGAAATTATGCAAAAGCTGTCATCTCCAGTTATCAGTTTAAGGCAATTTAAGGCTTGTCATCACAAGCAAAAATCTGCCACACTCCTTGGACATGTTCAACCTGCGAGAGCTACAACCGAACCAGCGCTTTGTGCTCGGAGGTAAAACATTGCGAGCTGCTACTGACGTGGTCTCGCTGAGGCAGAGCTGCAATCCATCAGCCCTGGCTGAGGAGTTATTCGGGTCAACATGCATAACAGCCAAGCAGGGAGGGACTCATTAGCTGCAGTGAGAGCTGCACCACAGGTAATACATCAATGCAACAAATGACAAATCTGTGTGTGTGTGTGTGTGTGTGTGTGAAAGAGAGAGAGTGTGTGTGTGTGTAAAGGGCAGAGGGATTAGTTACACCCCAGTTTACAGCTCAACAAGACTGTATTAATTACCACAGTAATAAAAAGCTATTACTCTGTAGTCTTTTTTTTCTTTCACGGCAATATAAGAGGGAATTATTGATGTACATAATATGTCAGAGCCTCCATTAGGGCAGTGGCTTGTGTAATTCTGTAGTTATTGTGAAGGAGAAGGAGGGGTAGGCAAGGAGCGAAGGATAGATGGAAGGAATGAAGACAAGAAAGAGAGCTTCATCATTATGGCAACCGAGGTGATCTCCAGGCAAAGGAGCAGAGGAGAAGAAAAATGCAAAGGTCAGGAGAGAAAAGTGAAGGGGAAGAGAGCAGGGGCTGGTGGGAAAGAGAGAAGAGAAGGAGCACGGAATAAAGAAAAGAAGAGGACGACAGAGAGAGAGAGAGTGTGTGAGAGAGAGAGAGAGAGAGACAGATGTGGGATCAGGTTAAGAGGACATTTGCTGAGAGGCAGAGGTAATTTAAATCTGTGAATTGATTGCTCTCCTGCGCTAACAGCAGTGAGCTGTGCACCGTGGCAGCCGTTGCTCTGCAGGGAAGATGACAGAGAGAGGGGAAACAGGCTATCTGCTCCTCTGACAGGCCAATTAGGCTGCTCTTTCATGCATGGAGCTGCGCACAGGCCAACAGCGGACCTTTGTTGTTCTTGTTTCGGTGGATAAATGAGTAACTTATATACTTTAAGTTGCACAATACATTCGATGTAGATCTGTGTCCCGTTTTGGATCAACTGCTGCACAAAAGCTTTTTTTTGTGAGTCTTGTTGTGTGTTCCTCCATTTTTTCATTTGCCAGTGTCAAACAGAGATGGATTTTAACTTTTATTTTCTTGAGCGCCCACAAACAAAGCTCAGCCCCCCTTACCACCGGTAGACCTGTCACACAAGCCTTTGGTAAAACATGTGCATGCACACCCTCTACACATACTATGACTAAACGCTCCTTTACACACAATAAATGTGCCTAGAATCTGCAGATGTACCCACAGGTACAAACAGGAGAAACACATTGTCAGTGTGTTCTTATACTTTACTTTGACTGCTGTGTGGATCAAACCTGTGAGCTTTGTCCCTCTATCCAAGGTTTTTCAAAATAAAAGAGGACTTTGAAATAACAGCGTCAAACTATCATTTGAAGGACAGACAAATGTAGCAGCTTTTGTCCTACTCTGTTCATGTTTATGTACTTATACCACACAGTCACAGCTCACAGTGTCAAGCGCTATGGTTGTTCTAAAGTTAGCTTTTCAATATCAAAACATCACTTTTGATCACCAGCTGTTTCTAAGTTGAAACTCAGTCTAGTCACAGTATAATGCAAGTGTTTAGATTTACACGTCACTAAATTAAACCTGTGACAAACTAACAGTTGTTACTAAATATTTACACATACCAACTGCCAGGTGTGTCGGTTAAGTTGCACAATCAAATATTTCCCTCTCACTCTGAAACACATATATTCCTTCTGGTGTGCATGTACAAAAAAAGCAAAGTCATACCTTATGACTTTTACATTTATAAAACACTGTCAGGTAAGTTTAATATGTTATATTTGGAAGTTATGTTACAGCTTGCAAAGTTTTGGCTCCAGCTTCAAAACACTGGATCCTACATTTCCCATCGTGCAACTCGATGTTCCTCCAGAGCCACGAATGGACATTAAAGTAAAACTTGGCGGAGAGCCTCTTTAATTCTTAATTTGGGCAGAACTGGGGAGGATGTGGAGGAATATGAGAAAGATGGTGTATGTGTTTGTCATTACCAGTCAAATTGATAATTTTTTTCCCCTCAGGGAAAGAATAATGGTAAAGTATATCTATTACCAGCTGACCTCTGACCCCTGTATTTGATTTAACGTGGCTTATGTTCTTGTTTGACTGCTTAGAAGTTCTTAAGCAGAATATAATCAGTAACATTAAATCAATGTAAGTGCAAACGCGTACTTTAGGCTGGCTCAACACATGCACATGCAGTATAATCATTTTAGCCACTTTAGCTCAGGCTGCGGCTGGAGTTACTTTTAAGGATTTGGCAGAAGCTCACAAAGACATAAACTGTGCTTCTGCTTTAGTAATTATAAAACCATAAAGGTCATATTCCTCTGGGATGTAAATCTGACTTGGGCTCTACAGCGCTATATTGGACGTACTGCTGATGACGACTCTCCCGTTAAATAGCAAAAAATAGCTAAGAAAGATAATTGGTGGGGGAGCAGATTAAAAGTGAAGGCAGGTGTTAGAGAGATAGTGTTGAGTGTTCTCTCCCTATCGACTTACCTCCCTGCTCATCCAACATGACCAGAGTCCTGATGCCGGCATCTTTACTCTAACAGACAGACAGAAAGAGAGACGGGGGGGAAAGAGAGAGAGAGGAAGAGAAGTTGGAGAAACAGCAAATAAATGTGACAGATCAGTGAAGGTCAACAGAGCAGAACAGAGCAGAGATATCAGGACAGCCGAGGTGGGTCAAATTACAATTTGAAATCACTTTTTCCCCCTGATCTTGTCTGACGCAACTGAAACAGCTTGACTTTAAAGATATATTTTACTAATGTATTTTGGGAAATACACTTTTTTGCTTTCTTGCCAAACGTTCTTTGCGCTAAATATGAAGCTCAAGCCAGGGGGAGCGTTTGCGCGGCTCTGTCCACCTACCTAAAAGGTAAAATGTAAAATGACAACTGGTCGTTTAAAAAAAACCCAAAGATACATAAGGTGTTAATCAAACCGATGGACTGAGTCGCCAGGGTCGCTGTTTCCAGTATTTATGCTTAGCTAAGCTAGTCACCAGCTGGCTCTAGCTTCATATTAATAGAATGCATATTTTTCATCAGTCAGCAATGAAATGGGATAATTCAATTTATAATATTTGATCCAAGAATGGAGGAAAATCATGCAAATAAAACACAACAGAGGAAATAAACACTGCTCATCATGAGAAACTTATCACGGAAATATCATTCTAGATGGAGAACGTACCGTATGCCTTTTGTCCTAAAGTAACCTACAATAGGAGCTTTACCTCCTCACATTGTATGAAAGAGTGAAAATCAATAAACATAATACCAAAATATGCAACCATGTCCTGCAGCGTCAATAGTACATGGATGGGTAAACCATCTGGTGCAAGGGTCAGGGGACCCTTTTGGGACCGCCCGTCAATTTTATTTCTACAGAAGCATCATGTCTCATATAGAGACAGACCTACATCCTGCTAACTAATCTGATTGTTATCAGGCATAAAGCAAAACTGCAAACCTCCTACAACCTTACAGAAGAGAAGAAAAACCTCCAGAGACAAATCTCAAAATGCCACAAATACATTCATGCATGATCCCGCACAGATTCCAGGGATAAACTCGTCGACCAAATGGCATGTGCTATATCTGTTCTGTTCACGGGGCTGGTACCAGAGATTTGTTGACAAAGATCCAGTAATGTAACATTCTGATTTGGCTTACAGAGTTGGCACACTCTCAAACACACACGAAGCACAAACAAAATATGAACGTTCATGCAGACTCACACGCTGCTATTTCCCTGTGCATGCATACACTGGCCTTCACCACATAATAACACACTTCAGTAAGCACACAATAACTGCATTAACTAGTGTGCACACACACAAAACAACAGCTTTGTGCTCTCCATGAGCCAGAGGCTTCCTGTGACAGATATTAAAGACCAAAGGCCGTTCAGTTCATGCATCAGCTATTTTGGATCAAAGTATGCACTGACCTTCTTGGGGCAGTGATAGATAGAGACCAGTGCTGGAGGCCATTTAGACATGCCACCGATATTAGTATCAATCAAACCAACTGCAAAAAAGATCTGCCAGTGGCCATGGATGCATATTAGTGTGACTCTAAATTGTTGTTGATCACTGAGCGCTCAGAAAGTCGAGTTAGAAGGTGAAAAGCGATTTATTTACGTGAGCATTGTGGACAAATAAATGTCAGTTAAATAATCCCTCAGCACAGAAGCTTCAGCGGCGCTAATGTTTGCAGTGATATGTGCTTAAACCCAGTTGAAAACTGCTTGTTTACCCACTAGGAACCATGGGAAATCACAAACAGGGAGGGGAAGTCGTGGCTCCTGAACTGCAGGACAGGATATCTGACCACGCCAACTGGCACAGTCTGATGTGCTGACATCACTTCTTTCTGTATGGCTGGTTAAATATGCTCCCAAAATAATTTGCCCAGGAAATGAACATGGAAGGTGGTGACATGAGATTAATAGACATGAATATTTTAAACTCATCTTTCTTTCTTTGTCCTTTATTTCCATGCTAAGCAAAAGTACTAACATAAAGCAGTCCTTTTTGAAAATGTTGTGAGTTTTAACCACGTTTATTTGACTATTAAGGTAGGAAGTGATGTTAGCATTAAGAAAAGTTAAAGGCAAAACATTTAAAAAACTTTATAATTGAGGGGAAGGAGGTAGCAGAAAGAACAGATTAAGAAAAGAAGAGCAAGACAATAAAGAAAGTAAGAGGTCTGCTGACATTAAGACAGAGTCCTCGGTTGCCTGGTATTGATTTTTCATTGGGCTAACCACTCCGCTGTCTCCTGGAATCTATTCTAATTCCGTCACTATGGAGACGACTGCACTAGTGTGACCCACGTGTCCACCCTCAGCCCTGCTACTGGTCAACCTGCACCTTAGGCGAACACAAATCTATTGATTGGATGGTGGATTAAAGATGTCTATGCACATTACTGTTTAAACACAGCAGATGATGTGTGTAGTGTAAGGTGTAAGGTTGTCATTTTCTTTCATAATGCCGTCAAAAAAGTACTGTCTGTAGAAATATTTTATAAAGCAGTTTGAGCATTTTAAAGTCAATAAGACTGTATCAATAAACATACTTAAAACCCAGATAAACATTTGCGCAAATTTATTTTTCATTAGCTTAAAAGGTAATTAGCTTCATTGACATAATTAGCTTAAAATGTCATTGTTTGTTTGTCATTTGTTTGTCATTTGTCACATATTAGCTTTCTTGCTGAAACTAATACCACTCTTGAATCTATCCAGTAAACATAAGGCTACAGCAGCCTGTTAGCTTAGCTTAACATAAAGATTGGAAACAAGGAGAAGCATCTAGCATGCCTGTCTCTGAAGGTAATAAAATCCCCCTACCAGCTCCTCTAAAGCTCACTATTTCATACACTTGTTTAATCCGAGTAAAAACAAAAGTTTGACGTCACAGTGAGATTGCCAGGAAACCAGCGGAGACTCACCCCTTTAAAACCGCAACTTTTTGTTTTCATACTACGGATTTTCTCCAATCCCACATTTTCATTTGATTTTAAGCTAAGCTAAGCTAACCCGCTGCTGGCATAACGTCAGATTTAGTGTACAGACGTGAGAGTGGTATCAATCGCCTCATCTACTTCTCAGCAGAACAGCAAATAAGCGTGTTTAAAGTAGTGCTTTAAAGAATCTTGTGATTTCATCCCTCTGAGAATCACATTTAAACCATTTGCCTTGGGTGTAGAGTAGCACTATAAGACAACACAATATCCATCATAAAAAGTATTCCAGTCTAAATCTTTTAGACAGAAAACACCCAAAGTGAAAATCCATTTTGAATGCAGGGTGGATTAAATTAATATGATTAATTAAGTTCTACATTTTTTCACAGTGTAGTGGTTTCTAGTCATATAACAGCCTGTATGAATTTAATATCACATCCGTCTTGTGTAATGTATTCTCTGACTTCAGGACGGGGCTCATCAAACCAGCTCTTGTGTTTCTCTGGTCCGTAGAGGCACTGGATTTGGACTTCACAGACTACTTTTCTGTTTATCTTTCACTCCGTCCTCATCTTATTTCTCCTCCCTCTTATGTTCATCTCTGTCTTACTTTTTCTTTTTTTCATTCCCATCTCTCTCACCCGCTTTCTGCGCTCTGAGCCACCAAGTACTTTCTCATTTCTGTTCCCTGCAGGCCTGCTGTGAAGATAACAGTTTTCATAAGAACTTAAATATCTCTCGATCTTTCATCATAAAACCTTATCGGAAAAATGTTCCACAACAAAGTGAATTCATTTCCAATAAGAGAATTCATTACACCGCATCGCTCCATTACTAATACACTTCAGATACTGTGAATGGGATTTATGCATAGATTCAGTTTTTTGCTGTTATAATGATAATTCAAGGAAAATGTAGGTTTTAATACTAGAGCCTCACCAGCTTCTTGTGGAAGCAATAAAGCTAGTGCAAAATAAATACAGTACATTTCAGTCATTTATATGCCATTTAAAAATCCGATGAATTCAAAGTCATAGCATATATTCAAAAGAAATTATTTAGTTGGCACTTTAAATACTTACTAATATACTTAAAGAGTTTAATGACAAGTTACCAGTGTCTGTTAAATATGACGCAATAGCCAGCAGCCAGTTTGCTTAGATTAGCATGAAAACAGGCGGAAACAGCTTGTCTGGCTCTGTCCACAGGTAACAAAATCTGGCTACCAGCACCTCTACAATGTCATTTTGTGGAGTGTTGTTGTCAGATTAAATGAACAAGATATAACTTAATTAGCGAGCTTTAGAGGTGCTGATAGTTGGATTATGTTACTGTTACAACTGTCTTCTGGCTGCAGCTACATATTTAGCATAAAAACATGAGAGGCATCAATCTTCTCATCTAACTAGGAGACATGTTTTAGTGGGCAGACAGGTCAGTTTGAGGGTGACATCATGTATCTCTGCTCACAACCCATAACTGACTGCTTTAACGCACCCGGTTGAACAGCCACTTGTAAATCTTCTACACTGTCAGGCCTGTCCTGTTAACCACACACACACACACACACACACACACACACGGGCCACTGACTATACTGTGCTGTGTAACACAATGTATCTTACATTACAGATAAACACACAGATCTATGTATGTATATATATATATATATATATATATATATATATATATATGTGTGTATATACAGAGATACCCTCACATTTCCTGCTATCTTACAATATAAAGGTCATATTGGACACTGGAATAATGGGTCACATTTGCATGAGACAAGGACACATTACATCATCGCGATGAGTGTCTCTACGGTCTGACCACTAAGTGACATTGTCATGCAATCTCTCTGTTTTGGGACATTACAGTGATAAAAGGCACACTCGTGTTTTATGGCTCATAAATCATTACAGTAATATATGTGTACTGTACATGCTGTATATCCAAAGACGTGTGCATAAGGTGAAACTCTCTGCAGCCATGCATAATGGCATAATGACACATGTTCTGCGTGAATTTTACCGTTACATTTTAGGGATTAGGCTGATGAGTTCAACCAGAGCAATTTAGTGAGTACAAGAGTAGAAAAAGCTATACATTTCTGGATCATCAACATTCTAACCAATGAGGGAGTAACGAGAGCAAGAGTCAGAGCTGCAGTAACGGCGTGGGTGTGATCCTTAAAGGATCATGTAAGAGAAAAGTCCTAGAAGAGGAGGGAAGGCTTAAAGAGGGAAGGGGTTTAGGGGATTTATTCTACAAGGTTATTCTAGCCCTCTTTAACTTTCTCTCTGTTATGTTTTTGTGATTACATTTATGAGTGCAGAACTTTTCACTCAAGATGGATCATTTTTTCCACAACAAAGTGATAAAGTGTAATTGTGCCATTGACCTTAATTATTTTTAATTAGGTCTCAATGTGCCACCAGAACAAAGTGGCAAAAGCCAGAAAGGATTTGGATTTCTGGATTTGATCATAATCACTCTCAAAGTGAAGTCATCAGTTTAAGCTCTTCTCAACACTCATTTACAGCCCAGGCTATTTTTTTCACTTAGTGTCATTTAAGGTCAATCCAATTGTTATTGGTATTATTGGTTACAGTTATTGGTCAGACTAGCTATAAGCACTAGACACCATGAGCCAGTTTAATATTTTTAGTACACTATCAGACAGGCCTTAACAAGCATTTATCAACGCACAGATCTCAGGGAGATCAACGGGCGAGTGTGCTCCCTGCTCTGACTGCTCTCCACTTATACAATTAGTGTAAACGCACTGTAAGCCCTTTTAACACAAAGGTCATGGAGCATTAGCACGTGCTCACCGTGGGTGTACTAGACAGAAAGGTGCACTCTCAGTAAGGTTAGAAAAAATAATCACTTTCATCATCAAACATTGGTGCAAAAATATCATAATTATAGACGGGGTTTAATTTTGGCAACACTGACAGAGAGTCAGTAAAAGTATTATTAACTATAGACTACTTAAAACCCTTTTCTCTTCTAATTTCCAGGAACAACCTCTCTGTTGCTGCTATTCTGCATGCAGCACGTTGAGTCTCATCCATAATCCATGCTGCCTTATCGCTACATTGCGGTCTATATTGAGCCTATTCCTCTCGAGAGATGGATAAAGAGCATGTTCTCAGCGAGAGAGGAGATGAGGAGCCAACACACGACACAATCGCAGTCTGTCTCTGTGTCTTCCACTGGTTTCAACTCAAGAACGGCCGTTTGGGAGCGTCAGAAGGAAACACACTCTGTACGAACCGACCACAGGACATTTTCAACAGTTGAAATGAACAAATTGCATTCCCTTGGCATTCTCTTCAAAGGTCAAATATCTGGGTACTGCCAATGAAAAGGCTTGTCTGTCAAGCAGGTCACTGTTCTGTTTAGATCAGCCTCAGGTCTCGTGCTGTCCCTCATGGCTTTGTCTCATTAAGACATGGTGGCTGGTCCAGGGGTTAGAACAGGGCCACCACTCTGAAGCCAGTAGCAGAAACTAGAGGCCCAACACACGCTCAAGCCAATCTAATGCCAGTTAAAAACAGCAAAATCTAGAGCTTGGAAATACTTTTTTTAAACTTGCAGGTGCATTTAGATTTTTTTGGGTGGAACCCCATCTTGCCCTGACATTTCCGTCTGCCTGAGCACAGAGCAGCTGCGGACACGCACCCTTGAATTGGGCTGTGGGTTGCCAGGTTGCAGTGACAGATGGGTAGAAATTGTGCATGGATTGTGTGTGCAAATTGTGTTTCATAGACAATCTGGCAGCTTGGGTGACGTTAGACAAACGTGCAAAACTTAATTTGCATGTCCCTCAAACTTTATTATGAATAATTGTCTTATTAAAGTTTCCGGGACATGCAAATTACGAGAGTTTCTCAAGAGAAACTACAAAATGGACGGTGCCTTGAAATGCAGGAGAAACCCCTTTAGTTTTTGCACACTTAATTGTGTAGATACAATTTTAAATGGATAAAATTGCTGTTTTGCCCATAAATCTGCACTCAAAAACCCATAATGACAAAGTAAAAACATGCTTGGTTCTGAGTACTCTCTGAAGCCACTATATTTCCAGGTCCTTAAGGCTGGTGTACAGTGCCGTTACAGTTCAATCAAATGACCAGACCCATCTATTTTGTTTGGTTATCATATTCACATTACAAATATCTGGACAGTGTTTCCTAAAGCACCAGCAGTGCTGCCTCCATGTGACATTACTGTCAACAGTGTTAAAATATAATATCAGTATAACCCAGTCCTAATTTCCTGTCTGGATAGTTTATATATGTAATGGTTTCTCAAGTGAATTTCAAGAAATGTCACTATATCACGACATAAATCACTATCAGGATATTAAATTTCATTTACTGTGATGTAAGATTTTGTCCAGACTGCCCACTCCTAATGTGTAACCATGTGTGCTGTCATTTCACTGGCCTGTTCCCCTACCTGAGAATATCTGCTTCATGGGATAGAAGAGGCGCTTAACATTTCCAGTTCGTTGACATGTTCACTCAAGTTACATGTGCTCTCCGACAGTGTGCTTTGTGTGAGCTACACGAAGGTTTCCTCCAGCTGATCTTACTCCACTCTGAGAGTTGTTTGATTAGGATGAAGCACAACAAACCTTTTGTTCATTTCCTGTTTCCCTTCTGATTACAGTTTGTATTTCACCATTCAAATAAGTATTACTGAATCAACTGAGAGAGAAAAAATGCCTCTATATATTCTCTTTCATCCATCAGGACCAAAACCTCACGCCATAAGAACAGTTCCTTCCCATCTGCAATGGGCCTCATCAACATGGCCCGGGACCACCCTGTGACTTCAACTCTGGTACCTCCATAAAACCACCGCACCCCCACCCAATGGTCACTACACGTTATATTAACGTTATATTAATGTCTGCTACAATCTGAACTTCGCATATCCTCAGTTCAGATTGTATTTACATTGCACCCTCTTTGCACAGCTCTTCTTTTTCTTATTATTGTAAATTTTCAATTTAGTGGTTTTATTAATTTCTTTCTGTATATATCTATGCTGTTGTTGGCACCCATGCACCAAAACAAGTTCCTTGTATGTCTAAACTTGGCAATAAATCTGGTTCTGATTATGATTCTCCAGCAAACCTCCATGTTTAGCATGACTGGGTATTGGTAGAGGTCGACATATCGTTATTTGTGGAATCACATGAGCAGGCCTGTTCCCTCTCTGTTGTGGCTGGCCATGTGATGTGTGTCACTGGATCACTGGACTCACCTCCTCGACCAGAGACAGCATACGCCGGGTGCTCTCCAGAGACTGCAGGGAGAGAAAGAGAGAGCAAATGATTGGCCGAGAGCCCACATGAAAGCAGATACAGACACCAAACACATACCACCTGTCAGACAGCAACAGTCAGAAAGACATCTTAAGATGGATTATTAAGAGTTTAAAAACAACAAACAACAAATGCTATATTCGAGTGTGTTGAGTGTATAGACAGACAAATCACTCAGTCATGTAATTAGCTATGATTATTCGTTTCCTCTCCTCTCCTCTCCTCTGGTCCCAGGACTAATTATCTGATTTCTACCTTTTGTTTGCTAACTTCCAACCCTCTGCAGGATCCCTCCGAGACTCATCCATTTCTTTAACCAAATCCTTTTTTCAGTCCTAATCCTCAGTTCACTCTTTCCCCTTTGTTATCTCCTCATCTCCCGTGTCTCCTTTGCCCCACTGTTGCTCCATCCGTCCCTGCCTTCCTTATTTATCCCTTCCCTCCCTCCCATCACATCCGTGGAGCCCCTTGGCCTTGCATTATCTCCTCATGAATGTTTAATACGGCCATTTGAGCTGCTCCATTATTCTGCTGCACAGAATTATCTGCTCATCCTGAGCTTCTCTCAACTCATTAAAGAGGCCAAAGTTCTCCCATCCACCCCCAAAAAAACCCCAGTCTTGATCAACGAGACTTAGAGAACAAATTGCTAAAACAAGGGAGGGTCACACTAAAGCAGCGGTGCCTGTTGTCCTGGAGGCTTTGAAGAAACATTTGAGAACAGGTCATTTGGAAATGTCACATCATTATTGTGATGCCAGAGGCCAAAATCAGTTGACTGTAAACCAAGTTTTGCAAAAAAAACAGTTTTGTGACAAAATTGAGTAAATAGAAATTTTATTTCCATTGACGTTAGATGTGCAAATGTTTATGAACACTGATTGATTGACTGAATGAAGACTAACTTCCTGGGTTACAGCCCTCCTTCTGGATTTTCAAAGTAAAAGTTGGGTTGGCAAATCACTATACCAAATGTTTAATGTGTATGTGCAGATTGTAGTTGTATGATATACTTTATATGGGAAGAATGTTTACAGTTATAAAATTCTTATTACCCCCCCACACACCAAAAAAAAAGAAGTTTAAAAGAAATATGAAAATGCAGTAAATGACTTGTTCAAAATTACGATAGCGCCACATATTTTCTTACTGAGATGAGATCAAGAATAAATACATAACATGCAATATTTGAGAATATTAAAAACAATAGGTTTTATTAAATGTGATAAATGTGATCAAGGTGTACAATTAAACAATTACAATGATTAAATCTGCCAGATTTATGGAAGGAAGGAAGGAGATACTCGACTGTAAATTGCATTTACTTGAACAGTATAATGTGTGTGTGTGTCAGTGTGTAGGCATGTTTATCCAGGTGTACACCAGCGTGCGTGTGTGTCTTCAACTGTACCTCATCAGCTATCTGGTCTGCGCGTGTCTGCAGGTCGGCCAGCTCATTGCGCATGTCTGATTCGTCCGCCATGATGACTGTTGAACTTTGACCTCAAACAGGAAAGACTGGGAGGGAGAGAGGTGGGGGGCGGGGAGGTTAGTACACAAACAATACTACAAAATAAAGCTGTACATTAGATGTTTTGTAGAGCATGTGACCTGGAGCAGAAGCAAAAATCTGCTGGCGTTACAATACAATACATTTATACATCATTGACATCTTCTCTTAAAGGCAGAACAGCTCTGATACTCCTTTATACTGGCTGCTCGGTCAGCTGGCCAATTTTCAAGTATGAAAGCCTTTGTCATACCTGCTCAGTCACTGTCAGCAGCACAGAAACACAACAAGAGATGAAATAATGGTGACTGAGCTAAAGTGGAAGGCAAAACTCTTACTTCGTAAGAACAAGCGATGCATAATTTACTGCTTAAAACACTGTGGGTGAATGGGTTCTGATTTTGTTTACAGCCTCAGTCACACTATTGCTGCCACACACGCACACACCCCGAGTTGAAACCTCCACCCTGCTGACCCTGAATTTTCTCCTCAGGGATCAACGGTGAATCAAGATGAACGAGGGAGGCGCTCCATCACTCTGATGGTTTGAAGAAAAAGTATCAGGACAGATACAAGGGTCTATTTTTGCTCCTCTGACGCGCTGTCAGACAGTATTTCATACAGCCACGCGCAGCAGAGCTGGAGGTATGGTCCATGAAAAATGTATGCGGCTGCAGCTCTGCAGGCTGACAGAGCTACATGCTGTCAGTCGGACCGAAGGAGACAAAGGAAACCAGCTCAGTCTCTTCGTTCACTTCATTCCTTCTCTCCTTCCCTCCTTTTTGTTTCTACTGCACAAATCATATTGAAGAGTTTTTGTTCTAATGTGGCTTGTCGCTGATATTAATGGCACCACCCAGCAGCTTTTAGCTCTGGGATCATTAAAACTTTATGTAATCTAATCTTCTGAAATATACAGTGCAGCCATGGGACCAGGGGACCGCTGACTTTTGGACTCAATCAGGCGCTGTGGCTGCAGGTGCAGACTTTTATTTCTCTTTTTCAACATTTTCAAAACCAGGTTATCATGAAAGCAGAAAATATTTGTTCTATGACACAAATATTTGATTTGATTTATTCAAGGCTTCCTTTAAGTTTCTATTATGGTATATTTTGGGCAAGTGTCAAAAGACATTAATGATCACTGAGCCTTCCTGTAACATTATGAAACTCTCTTTTTTTCTAAATAGCAAAAACAGCTGTGAAATTGTATTGATGTACCAGATTTGGGGAGATAAAAAGTAATTTTTCTGCTCGAGCGTGAGGCATCCATCAATCAGTCCCTGTCAGAAAGTCTCTGAGGTGAACAGACACAAGGTCAGCTAGAGCCACAGCTGGATGTTTGATAAAATATCTCCTTGTTCTGCCCCACCTTCCGTCTGTCTCCTTCCCAGCGGAGTCGTCAGGGCGGTTAATAATTGAACATGTGCCGGGAAAAGAGATGGAGGAGGAAAAAAAAACAGCCTTTTCAAAGTGCTACTCTCCTTCTTTCATGCCCTCTCTCTCTTTTTCTGTGTGTGTGTGTGTGTGTGTTTGTCTGCTATGACTGGTACACAGTTGCACTTTAAAATATTCATGTTGACCTTTTTACATTTTAGCCATTTGGCTGACGCTGAGATCCAGAGCTCCTTACAATGGGTGAAACAGCAGAATAAGCAATAGTTCATACATCAGCTACATTACAGGTCAACCATACACCTGGACAGGAAACAAGGCTTTACGTTTTTTAAAGAGAAGGAAAAAGCCAGATGGACTGAAGGTGGGACAAGAAACGGTTCTCCTGATGATTTCCATCAGCAAAACCTAACTTTTTAAAGTTGAATCTGAACACAGATTGAATTAATTTGAAAAGATGTGTAGATGTATTAACAATATCATATTTCTCTGCTCATATTTCAGAAAATGGATATGAAGTTTCAAAATGGCAACAAAACCAAGCCTGATCACTTCCATTGCCATGCTTACTTCATGCCCACTTGTTGACAGCGTTGCCAGTGTTGTCAACGGCAACCGCACTGATGTTCCAGTGATGCAACTAAAGACTGTGGCATCAGTAACATTCAGACCTGTGCTCTCACGTCTCCCCACCACATTCATCTCCCCAGTGGAACGTTCTGCTGTGTTATTGATCAACAGTTGATTGCTTATCTCTTTGCGATGGAGCTGCTTCCTGTTTACACACACACAGCACAGCTTTGTCTTGTTGTTTCCTCTCGCCGATATATTGACGGTGACCACTCTTTCTGTCACTGTGTTTGTCACACATTCTCCACCTATCAAACATGATCAACATTGCAACTCATCTTTTAAACAATCTGTATTGATTTTGCATTAAAGATTAAATGTTGTGAACATATATCTTAATGTCAGTTTAGAATTGACCGTACACAACGTCTATCCTGGGTGTTTGTGATGCTATAGTCTTCATGATGCAGTTCACTCTGTATTTGCTTATTTGCTAAGTACAAGAAGTGTGTGCTCTTGTCCACTTGTCCCTGATTGGATAATTACAACCATCAGTGTTGTGTATAATCACTCCATCTCACTGCTTCTCCCTCATACGCTTCCTCCAACTCTGTCATTACGTCCTATAAGACAGTTAAGCCCCACTGGACATCCATTTACCACCAGTGTAGTTGCAGTTTAGCTCAGACACGCACCTGATCATTTGATGTTATAAATAAGACATAAGCCCGGTCCCAAATCCATACTATATAAGAAATCTAATCAGTACGCATACTAAAAAACCCTTGACTTTTGAGTGTGCTGTTGATGAACACTATTCTCCCACAATGCAATGCCCAAAGGAAATGGAGGCGCTGGCTTGCAGCTGGAAGACATTGAAACAAATTATGGATGTTGATGAAACAACTCCAGGAAGCCCTCAGAAAACCAAAAGTATAAATTAAATCATCGTAAAAACATTTTTATTCCCCTATGTGAAGTTTAAGTAGCCGTTACAATCCAAAATCGCCTGTTAGCATACCAAGACGATCAGTATGTAGTCCATACTGCATAGAACTACAAATACAGCCGGCTCTGTGAGGCTGTGCTCAGGCACAACGGTGCTTTGAGCTAAATGCTAACGTGAGAATGAAAAACTAACATACAAATGTTTAGCATGTATAATGTTTACCATGCTCGCTATCTTAGTTAAGCATTAATGTTCACGAGCATTTGGTAATACTACGGAACGGTAATCTTTTAGGTATCTTCACTTCCAGCTTGGTTGTTGAATGTTTCACACCAACCAGTTACTCAAAAACATATATTTTCACTCTCTCTCCTCCTCCCCCGTCCATCCATCCCACTCTGAAAGTCACTTTCTCCGACAGACAAACAGACACACTACAGTGGAGCAGACATAACACAAGGTCCAGCCGTCCCCATCCCCCACCTGCGGCCCTGCTGGCTGTCATTCGTCTCGACTGACGGCTGCTGTAAGGCCTGAACTGCCAGGCTCAGCCCGTGGAGAGATTAAAGTCAGCGGGGAAAGAGGATTTACTCTCCACTGTTTTCTCTCCACTCTCTCACACACTCCCTCCTCTAACTGCATCTCTTCTCTCTCGCTTTCTTTGTTTCATTTCAACCCCTTTCCACTCCCTCTCGGTCTATGAATGTATACCGTATATGTCCAGGAAAAAAAAAAAGATAAGATTTAGGTAATAATTTGTACCATTTACCTATAAATCAATGTCTGTAGCTCATTTGTAGCAGACTGAGGTCCGGTTACACCCGGCATTAACGTGCGTCTTGTGGGATCTGCTCACAAGTGGACAGCCCTAGGTTGAGTTGTGAAATCACCCAAGACACATTGAGGCCGCATCTGATGCGTCCACATGAGAATGTTTTCCTGAGCCACACTGAAGGACCGCAGACTCAACTGACATCCTCTGCTTTAGCAGAAGTACGTACTCAACCAACGGCGAATTAAAGTGCGAAACGACTAGAAGAAGCCCAAAAATTGATTTTCGTCCGACTATGCACAGGAAGTGCATTAAAAGCCACAACACATTTGGTCATCACAAACGGAAATGATGTACATGTTTATTTGCATATGAGGTCTAGTTACAATTGGTGACTCACCCAAGACACATGTTAATGCCCGGCGTAAACAGGGCCTGATGTAGCACCGCAATGACTCAATAGACCCTCACGGCAGACATTTTGACTTGTCAAATCAGAAAAAACACAGATGGAGTTAATAACATTAATGATGGCTGCATTTCATTTAGGTGAGCCCATTCCAGGGTGCTGATGTTGTGCATGGTCACTCACGTGTGCTTTTCCTGCTTAGCGATAAGGGCCTATTAGCAGCTGAATACTTTACAGCTGGTGCCATTTGGGACTTTCCCTGGTCAAATCATCCGGCTCACAGGTGGTGGTACATTTTCAAGCACCGAAATTGGGGCTGGATTGTTAGCATGTAGTTAGTACTGTAGATCCTATATGAATGTGACTGAAAACCGGCATATCAGTATGTAATAATACTGCATTGCAAACGTTGCTTCAAGCGTCAGCTGAAATAGTTCCAAATTAAAAACACTGTCTGCCCGACAATGCTCCTACATCACGACAGCTCTTACAGCGTTTTGTTCATCCAGAGGCACGCTGTGTTTTCAGGGTTTTCAGAGTGGAATTTTCCATTTGTATGCTTTGACAGGATTTTTCTTTGTTGCCTGAAATAGCTTGTCGTTGGATTCTTCCATGATTGGGGCTGCATGGCTGCGTGTTAATCATGTCAGCCTGTGACAGTGCTAATCCAGTCCCCTTCTGGAGCTCGGTGCCAAAACCGTATGCTGCTCTGTTCTGCCGCGCTCTATTCTTACACGCGCTATGAAACGAACTAGTTCAGATGCTCTCCAACAACATGACATGAGACTAGGTAGCCTTTTTCTGACTTGTTGGTACCAGATGGCTTTGTAGGATGGGAAAAAGATGTGATGATGGATGTGATGACAGAGAAGGTGGGAGGCAAACAGACACAGAAATGGAAATGGAAAAAAATTCAGGACTTTTGAACTAACAAAAGAAATGTAGAAAGAAAGACAGACGTAGGAGTCCACGTACAAGCGGCTGGACGTTTCACTCTTCAGTGAGACGTAGGGGGATTCGATCCAATAATAAAAAACTATATCCATCTTCTTTTTGTCACAATAAATGGTGCTGCCATGTTCAGGTCTTAACTGTTTGCTCGTCAGGGCCGCTTCTCCCTTTAACAGCTTTTAGGATTAATGCTATTAATATTCAGATCAATAATTAATTGGTGCCCTTTTATTGTCTCCATTTAAGTCAGTGTTCTCCCATCATGCTTGAATTTATTGGTAATTTTCTCTTTGATGAGAAACACCCACTGCTGTGGTGTTTTTGTGCAGCACCTCCAGACATTACTTTTTTTTTGTCCTGTGTCCTCGTTGTGTCCTACATCGTCCCGTTGATGTAATGGTAGTTTAGGTGGCAAGGTTTCAGCCATAACGGCTTCTCATGCTAACAATCCAGCCCCAATTTCAGTGCTTGAAAATGCACTCTTCTATATATATATATATATATATATATATATATATATATATATATATATATATATTTATAGTTATAACATGGAGAGATATGAATAAAAAAAAAAAAAGTTTTTGTGGTCTGTGTATCAAA
>JAVQJD010045761.1:0-64360 GCA_036023655.1 Nannoperca australis
CTATTTTCTATTCATTTCACAACGTATGGTGGTGAATAAGTGTGACTTTTCATGGAAAACACAAAATTGTTTGGGTGACCCCAAACTTTTGAACGGTAGTGTATATATATATATACAGCGTCTGCTAAATGCCTAAAATATAATTTAATGCTAACTGTAGCTTCATGTATACCATGCAGATATGAGAGTGGTATCAATCTTCTCTAACTCTACGACTAAGGGTATTTCCCAAAATGTTAACCTTCCTTTAAGGTTATACAATAGTTGTCGTAAATTGTAAATATACCAAAAGAGGTAACAACTTTTATGGTTTAAGGAATGCCGCCAGAGTTTAACCCAGAATATTGGCTTCAATTAAAACAGTATTGCATTGTATTTTTCCCCATGAAAAGCCACATTTCTGACTTTCCAACATCTCTGGAACACAAGCACCTGAACAGGGCTGCACCTTATTCCACCAAAAGTTGTTTTGGGGTGTTTGCTCTTTGGCAGTGAGACACAACAAGGGAACCTGCCGTTAAAAGGAATGGTTAGTTACGGTTTGAAAAAGACAAAATGTGTAAACTCCCACCCTAAATACAAATACAAAAATAGTAGTTTGTAGTAGTTCAATCGCTGAGAAATTTTCTGGAGTTGTTGTTATATGTCCCGTTCTGTCCCACAGAGCTCTTACTCCTGGAGAAGAAGTCAGCACGGAGCAGGCGGTAGAAATAAATCAGGATCATGATATTCATCATCATTATGGAGACGAGAAAGCATCCACCGTGGTCCAGCCAGGAGTAATTGTGGACGATGTACCAGGTGAGGTAGAGCTGGGTGCTCAGACGAAACATGACGTAGGTGAATAGGTTGACGAATTTGTTGATGTGGTACATGGAGGAGGACTGAGCACCAGACAGCTTTAGCATTAGCCTCAGGTGCAGGGTGACGCTGTTGACCTCTACAAAGAGAGCTACTACAGCGCCGGCTACATACAGCTGAGTATAGAGAGCGTACAGGAAACACCAGATCACCTGAAGAGGAGACAGACACAGAGAGAGAGTTTTCCATGTAAAGCACTTTTAACTTTGTTAAGAAAAGTTCAACACAAATAAAGACTTTGTGTCAGTTCAGTTCACTGAAATTAACAACACATAACGCTGTTAAATGCTGTTAAACTGTGAGTAACACCATCCACCAGCTCCATCCCACCATCTCCACCTCCCCCACCACAGCAGGGGCCTGGGCCCCCCAACAACTGCTTACATTAGATGCCCCCTCTTTCCCTACCACATTGACAACCCTCTCCATCCTGGAGAGTGATGTTAACACACTGTTCAAGAGACAGCACCCCCACGAAGCAGCCGGACTAGACTCTCCCTCCCTCTCCCTCCACCCTGAAGCACTGTGCTGATCAGCTGTCTCCAGTGTTCACAGATATCTTCAACACCTCACTGGAGACATGCCACGTGCCAGCCTGTCTTAAAACTTCCACCCTCATCCCCATTCCCAAAAAGCCAAGGACCACAGGACTTAATGACTACAGACCCGTCGCCTTGACCTCTGAGGTAATGAAGTCATTTGAGCGCCTTGTGCTCTCCCACCTGAAAGCCATCACTGACCCTCTCCTGGACCCACTGCAGTTAACCTACAGAACAAACCGGTCTGTGGACGATGCTGTGAACATGGCCCTCCTCATCATCCTACAGCACCTAGACTCCTCAGGAACCTATGCGAGGATCCTGTTTGTGGATTTTAATTCTGCCTTCAACACCATCATCCCGGCTCTGCTGCAGGACAAGCTCTCTCAGCTGAATGTGCCTGACTCCACCTGCAGGTGGATCACAGACTTCCTGTCAGACAGGAAGCAGCATGTGAAGTTTGTGGACGACACCACCCTCGTTGGGCTCATCTCTGATGGGGATGAGTCCGCCTACTGGTGGGAGATTGACCATCTCGTGTAGACGGAACAATCTGGAGAGAACACAGTGGAGTTGATAGTGGATTTCAGGAAGAACACAGCCCCACCCGCCCCCATCACCATGTGTGACTGCCCAGTCAGCCCTGTGGAGTCCTTCAGCTTCCTAGGCACCATCATCAGCAACCTCAGCTCTCTCACCAGGAGAGCCCAACAGAGGATGTACTTCCTGCGGCAGCTGAAGAAATTCAACCTGCCAAAGACAATGATGGTGCACTTCTACACTGCCATCATTGAGTCCATCCTCACCTCCTCCATCACCATTATCACTATCCACGATGCAAATAAGACAAGTTACATTCAGCTCAACTCAGGCTGCATAAACAGTCCCTGTAGTTATTCTCCCCACTCTGGATCTGTTTGTTCAGTGGATACTTAATTAATAAAGAAGCAGTATTCTGTAAAAATCAACAATGTAACAAATCTTTAAGCCTTAGCGTACAACACACATTTCTTTCATATTTGTTGACATTTAAAAACGAATTTTGCAGCTAAAATCTAATTCTCAAAATACTGTAGTACTACAAAATAAGTTGTATTGTGAAACAGGTTACCTGCGCAGATCCCCTTGATATTCAATGATAACTTCCTTGTGTTGAGTTGCCGAGCATATCATAGTGACAGCAGAGTTAGAAAAGAAAACATGGACACGGACACATCGTCTTACCAGTGCATGATGGAGTAAGAATTCCCATGATCCTCTTCCATGTCCTGTCAGGATAATATCACCTGCATCTTGCACGAAATATCCTAAGGGGGAAGGGAATGGTTGAAAACATCCTCTATGGATCGTCTATGGAAGCTAATGATAATTTTGCTTTCATTTGCATTAAATCAGCATGTATAACTTCATATCTGTTCAAACTGCAGCTTGAACAGGAAAGCACAGATGACAGAGAAGCATTCTACTCTGTTAGTGTTTTGGTCTGTTTCCTGTTTTATTTTGAAACTCCTACATGTGTGGTTTCTAAAGTTCCTGCTCTCGTGTCTCTTTGATTGTCAACACCTGCTCCCCAGTGCTCACCTGCACCTGATTCTCTCGTTAACCTGTTCCCTACGTTTAGCGATCCCGTTCCTTTGTGGATTCATACTTTTTGTTATGTGTTTAGTTTTCTGTGTTCCTGTGCTACCAGTGTATGTTCCCAGCATACCTGCACTTACCTGTTGTCTCTCTTCCTGCCTGACTGCCTCCCTGTGCCTACATGTAAGCCTAACTGAATGTTTAACAAACCTTTGAAGCTGCCTCAGCCTGTTTCTGCTGTTTGTGTTTGGGTCAGATCCCTACTACTGTCGTGACAAAAAGCTAATGTGCACTGTGTTTTTGCAGGTAAAGGGAGTGCAAATGTGACTTGAGGTGATGAGGTCAGATGGCACTGGCACTATCAATCAGACCGGTGTGACTCGATAAACCAGAAAAATTAGATTTCCCAACCACAGTGAATGTGTTTTTAATGCTTCACCATACTAATGGAGATAGTAAGTAATCAAAGAATGAGGATTGCTTTGTCCATAATAAAAGCAGCTTTGATTTCATGTCTTATTTTTTAAATAGATGTGGAAACATTTACTTTTTGCTACAGAGTATTTGCATCGCTTTCGTATTCAGTGTCATCAGTTGTTACTACTTGTGGCACATTCCTAAAGATCTTTTTACAAGATAATGCTGAACATGTCTAACATTACAATAAAAGTTTATCAAAGGCTCATTGAGAGATTAAAAGTCAGTATTTGAACTAATCTGACAAACAGTTTAGGCCCCATTTCGCTGGAGGTCTGTATGACGACCGGGTGGCAGAGAAAATGGCGTCAATCAACACCTCTCCCACACGTCCCTCTCATGCATTAAACTAGAGCTGCAAAGATTAGTCAATTGACCTCAAATTAGTCTGCCACTAATTTGAAAATCAATCGTAGTTCTTTAAGCAAAAATGCTAAATATTTACTGCTTTAAGCTAAGCCAATTGGGATATTTGAGCCTTTTAATTGGAATACATGATACTGTATTTCTTTGAGTCATATGAGTTGGGCTGCTTTCCCCCGACACTTTATAGACAAAATGATTATTTGATGAATCTAGAAGATTATTGCCAAATCACTATCATGAAAGTAACCCTTTGTTGCAGCCCTATATTAAACAGCACCGCAAATGCATTGCTCTTTAGACTGCAGGCTGTAGTCTATTCATGAGACCAATATTTTTGAATTAGAGAAAAGTTCACAAACTCATTCAAATGTCTCGGGACCAAAAACAAAAATGTGCATCTTTATTTAGATACCAAAACCTAGCGATGCAGTTTATTTTACTTGTTCGTTCACTGACCTGTTGAGACGCAGACCAGCAGGTAGGACAGAGAGGTGTGATAGGAGTGGAGGTTGCTCAACGTCTCCGGCCATATCGCCGCACTGGAGAGGGATACATGTTATGGATAGATGGGTCTGTATTCGTCTCATTCAGACATACAAGGGCTCACTCCTGGGGAGAAAAGCCTGACTAAGCAGAGAGATCAGGAGTTATGGCTTTTTTAACCCCCTGAACAATAAAAACCCTCCTCTTAAAATTGTAAATATACTGCTATTGTTTTATAGTTAGATTTTTAACTAGCTATTAGCTATTTACTATGTAGTTTCTATCTCTCTGTATATCTACTTACTATTATTTTTCCACTTCTATTATTCTTCAATATAGACTGATTTGCATTACTCTTTGTCACTTCTGGCTGCTGTTTGGCACACCTCAAATAGCAAAGGTTTCTTTCCGTGTCCCCTCCCTGTATAAACACGCCATGACAGAATCATTGTTAATAAATGATCAATAGTCTTCATGAGACATGTAAAGCAGTGTACTGTTTCACATGTCTCTTTGGCACAACTACTTGAAAGAAAAAACGTCTTTCTTTCACCTCCACAGAAACTCATTGCTAATTCGTACTGTCACGTATTAAATGTGGCGAGCTTAAAAAACCTGACCTTGATCCCACTTTTAAATATTAAAAGATGAGTCACAAGCTCCATCCCCACCCCAAAGAATAGTTTCTCATGATGCTTTCGCAGGAATTGTTTGGCCAGCAGGTTTTTCAAGTTGATATAGTGTGGCACGTGAGTAGCCCTGACTGTTGGCAGAATGGGAGGTTGAAAAGATTTTAAAAGATTTGTTACAAAACCTCTGAGTCAGACACAAATTCACTAGTGAAAGCAAAAAAAAAGAGCTTTTGTGTGGCTCATACTGTACATTGGCATTTCCCTCCCCACTTAAAAATGCCATTGTCTCCCCCATCCCTCACCCTGTCTGAACATGCCCTTCTTCTACTGGCTGCCACAGACTGTCACTGCTGCACACACAGTCCCACACATAACACATCATGTGGACTGTGAATGGACAATGGTGTCCCAGTGTGGGTTCTGGGTGGACAGACAGATGTTTGGATGGAAACTTACCAGGTCAGGGCCCATATCCCGGTCAGCAGGGAGTGCACCACTGAGACAGAGAGGTTCCTCCACTTCCAGGAGCGAAAGTCATTCTCCTTCACCGCTTTGGGCACAGGCAGCCTTTGCAGCAACCGGTGGGCCACCCTGAAAAGCAGAGAGCACACCAGCACTGACGGGCCTGGGTGACTCTTCAGTACGGAAACCAGGGCGTCCATCCTCTCCTCCCCAACCCCCGGCTCTCCCCCGTCTCTGGACGCTCGCTCTTATTCTCTACACCTGGGCTACCTCTCTTCGTCCGTTATCCCCCCTGTTGATGGACAGATATACACCGTATGTGATGGGAGTGTTCTCCGGGACAAGAGTCTGCAGGAGATGAGCTTCTGTTGTTAATTTTTCCACGTTTTCCCTCCGCAGCGCTGATATCCGATGGATGCTGCGGCCGCGTAATGTTCTCGGCGTCTCGAGCCTGAGGAGAAACGTTTGGAGGGGATTCCCATAACAGCTCGATCCAGTGCGACGGTGTTTGTCTTCAAGCGGCGCCAAGTAGCGTTATGTGTCTTTGCTCCCAGCTCCGCCTGTCTGTGCAGAACGAAGGGGGGAGTGTTGCTGCTGCTGCACCCTTAACCATAGAAACAAGGAGGGGCCGAGGCGGAGATCACGTTACGCAAGAAACTAAATCACAGAGCGTCGCTGCTGAAAGTTTGAAGAAAGCATGAAGAAAAAGGAATATACACATTACAGTGATAACTTTTATGGCTACGGTGCGCATTATGTACGCACTGTGCGTAAAGGCCCCTCCTCTCTGCCTCTTAATGTATTAATGATAATACAATTGAACTTAACCTTCCTAGCTCTAATAATGATCTCTTAAGCAGCCTGTGTTTCCCCTCTTATTAGCTTAAAAGGCTAACTAATAATTGGTAAGCTATCTGTTTAGGCTGTGCCACTTGTGGATCCTGTAAGTAACATTAGAAATACCACAATGTAAAAATACTCCATCACATGTAAAAGTGCTGATGTATTATAAGCAAAAAGCCCAAAGCATCCAAATAAATACTTACTTAGCAGAAATACTCCTTATAATAACTTTAAATTGTATTGTTATGGACGCAAAATAAACATTTATTTTTAAGTTTTTTTCAAAAATATAAACCTTTAAGTAACTATTCATTACAACTGTAAAATAAATGTTTCCTCTGAAATGTAGTGATGTAGCATAAAATGGAAATACCCAAGTAAAGTACCAATACCTTGGTACTAACTAAGTACTTATTTACTGTTCCTAAGTACAGTAAATAAGTACTTAGTTAATCTCCTCCACTGTGTGTAAATACATATAGACATGATCATTTAGTATACAGTTAATTGAAGACAAAGGTGGACAGCGATCAGTTGGGTTAAGGTATGTTTGTCTGAGCTTTGGGGTCCATGTGGGGATCTGGCCCATACATTCTTTCAATTTCAATAGTGGTTTTGCATTAAGAATAAGGCTCTTGATTGGTTTTTCTAATTTCTTGGTCTTCTTCACTATTTGGAGTTGGGAGGTGAGGGCCTGTGGTGTTACCCAAAGGCCAATCCTAGGTCCTCATTAATTTTCCTTCACTTAAACCTTTGTGATATCTTAGGGGAGTTCATAGTGAGCATAGTGGCTTCAATAGATTACACCCATTACGTGACTGAATACAAACTTAGATTTTTATTCAGATAAACTTGTGGCAATCAGCAGTATGTGCTGTTACTGTAAATATGGATAATATAACCATACATATATTAATGTTCAGAGCTTAACAATGTAAATGTGGTATGTTAAACAGGCGGCCCAAAAGTATCCTTCCGTTACTCTTTCCATAAACACAGTGTGGCTCTCATTCCACACAGCTGGTTTCTCTGCAGCCCTGGGGGGGGGAGGGGAGGGGGGAGTGAGCAAACTTATCATCAGCCTGCCCAACCGCTGCAAACTCCACCACAAGAGGAGTTTAATTTTCTTTACCTGCTAAACGTTTTTCAGTTCATTCACAACTTAATCCTATTTGTACATGTGCTTATTGTTGTTGTTTTTTCCTAAACAGATGCGTGTTTGTTTTCTTCTTTTGAAATGAAATGTCCTTTGCTCATGTGTTGCTTTTCTCACATCTGTTTCACATTTACTTAGTTATTCCACGTGTTATAACAAAATACAGATATATCAAAAAGGACAGTGTCTGTCATGGAGTTATACAATTGAAACACACAGTCCAATTAACTTGCTCTGAATGAATGAATTTAAGCCGCTAACATCTTTGTTTCATTATCCTCACTTCATTACATTGTGCGTCAATTACTTCATTTATTTGATGATGGCTGCACTGTTGGTTTCAGCATATTTTGTACACAAATTGTAATAATGTATGTCTTCTTTTAAGTGAATCATGTCATAAATGCACGTGCATTTATCTTTGGGGTTGAGGATAAGTTAGCGATTCTAGCCAGGGATCTTTGTTGCATGTCACCCAACCCCCTCTCACCCCTTAATTTCCTGTCGCCTCTCTGCTCAACCTCTACTGTCAAATAAAGGCCAGTATGCCCAAAGAATACTTAAAAAGAAGCTGCAGTGTTATTTTATTATTTTTTTATACAATTGGTAACACACATTTCATTACATTAAGTTCACAGCTCTCTTTAGGCACATGCTGCTCAGCACAACAGTTAATCTCACATCCAAAATGCACAAAACACGTCACACAAATCTTATGATCAACCAGTTTCCTTGACAACACCTGTCTGCCAATAGTAAGACTTTGTTACTCATTATATATTGACCATACAAATCACTAACAACAGGTAGCATAACAATATGTGTCACTATTGTCTTTGTAAAAGTATATTTTATTTATTAATGTGGCATGAACCAAGATCCCGTTACAACAAAAATAAGGTCACCACTTGATGGAATGTTTTGGGCTCACTAGATATCAAAGAAATTAACCAGAAATGCTGCAAAATGCTTCAGTAGGATTTATGGTAGCCTTTTTTGCACATAATTTCGAGTGCACAAAATTAAACTTAAGTAATTCCAGTATTGCAATGTAAAAGTATACTTGTATAGGACAGCTGCAGATATAGAAATACAGCAGTGCTTATCAACCCTACCTTCTGGAGTTTTCACACCTTCTGTTCTGGATGCATTTTGTGTCAATGCAATGATAAGTGATCCACAGTAATCCACGTTTACTTCTGTTGTGATGAGTGTGTGAAGACAAAACTAAGTCTGCCACCTACAGTATTTTCAGAGACATCATAGAGCATAGGAAATAGGATAAAAAGACACCGCTAGATGGCAGCAGAACCTCATGTGAAGAACGAGCAGATTCAGTTTTTCAGTTCGGTGGCTCCTCATTTCGTCATCAAACCACTTGGGGGCACCTCTCTCTCCAAACACCTCCAGGAAGTCCCACCTCCCTGAAGCAGTGATTGTTGAAATGTGCTAGAAAATCCCCTGTTAACAAGAAACTCCAATTCCTTTCATGAAGCGGTTTCACAACAGTCCAGTTACAAAGCTCTCCAGTAATTATTATTACTGTAATTATATGTCTGAGAGAGCGAGAAACAAAAGAGAAGCTGAGGAATGAATATGTGTCATCACTGTTGTCTGAGTATGAAACTTCAAGCATGAAACATGAACCACTGAGTGCAGGGCTCTCGATAACAAAACACCCTGCGGTTAGAGAGACAAATGTAACGTAATACCATTTCTTGTGTATCCTGGTTGCTTCACCATGATGATTCTTCTTTTTTCTGTCCATTGAGAAACAGCTACTGTGGAGACTCTGCAAGCGGCCAATAAAGAGAACATGTAGGGGTTAGTTCATTAATTTAAGTGCATCGTAAATAGCAAAAAAAGAACATAGGTCTGTCTTGGTCAGGGGAAGATTCAATTTAATTCTCATGCAGTAAAATTGCATTTCCTCTTTTGTAGATTCTAGAAAAGTGTGGATTCATGGTCATTTATAATCAATCTAGACGTTGATTAGATGTATTGATTATGTCCATACTGCATTATGTCCAAACAAATGTACTGTAAGACAAAAACACAACAAGAAACATCACGTGAACAGTGAAAAACTTAAATAACAAGAAAAAAGAGTCAATAAAATACCAATATACACACATAATACGCAAATATACACATACATATGTTCACACACACATATTTATACAAATGTATATGCATGCATGCACACAAGACATTTTGTCATAAAAGCATGTGTTACTACTTACATTAATGCTACAGTCCTCCCTCATTAATTGTATTATTTACACCTGTGCTTTTTCTACTGGGAAATGTCATAACGTCTTGTGTTCGAAAGGCCTGTCTGCTGCAGGTGAAAGAAAGAGGTGAGAGTATTGCTGTAATGAAACAACCCCACGCACAACTTCCTGTCATGTCTTGAGAAATATCCAAAGATGAATGGCTCCTTGGACGCAGGTTCATACCTGGGCATTAGCATCAGTTTCACTATCCTACACAATGCATTCCTGGACTGTGACTGTTGCATCTGGAGACAGATCTCCTGCTGACAGAAGACAGGCCAAATATGTCACTAAGCTGGTCTGAGCGGTGGTGTATAAACTTCAGGGCTCCTTTAGGTTTGTTGAGATATTATACCCCTGAGAAAGTAAGCAAACTATTGTTTGTCAAACCACCTACTCACTTATCTTCCCTCCACCTAACTTCATTTAAAAAACTGCAAATTGTAGAGAAAAGGTTCAATTACATGAAGATCACTGTTTGTGGTGATATATCATTATTTCAGATTGATGATAATAGTGGAGGTATGTACTTCAGCACAACACAGAGCAGGCTTTGTCACAGCACAAAGCATTTATTATCCCCATCGTGGCAAAGAGTGGAAACAGTGCTCATGCAGCCTCCTTCCTGCTTATCTCAGACAAGGGGAAGGCGCTTTCTAATCACCAGGCGTCTGGATGTAATACTACAGTATCTCAAGTCCATGTTCAAGGGGCTACACTAATCATCTCTGTCTCAGTGTTTCTCTCACTGCCTCCCTGTCTCCATTTCAGTTTTCACATAACTTGTTTCCTGGCGCAATTGTTAGACATCACTGTATATGCCTATAAGACATTTTAGACATGTCAGTACAAATAAAATCACACAAAATGTACTATAACAAAAGCAGTAATTTGGTTTGGAACCTAAAATCCCTTGTTAGAAAGGGTTTGATGTGATCTCCTTAACTACCGACACTACAAACAGACTTCAAACTAGACTGCTGTTTGTAGAAAAAGTGGACATTTCAAAATTAAGAGAAAAAACAAATGACTCACTATAATTCTTTACTGATTTGTTTGCTTTGTTCAGTGTTCACTGCAACTGCACAACCATACATTTTCTGGTGGTTTAAGAAACATTTACAGCCTACTTGAAATTACTAACTTTAGAAATGAAGCTACACCAACGATTACAGGAGTAACTATATTGCAGAAATGTAACTATATTTAGGACTACATTGTGACAGGACTTATTCAAAGCGGACATTTTGACTTGTCGCTGTAGGAAATAGTAAATAGTTAAATTAATGTTGGCTGAATTCTATTTAGCAGCTTAAGTTTCAGTGACTGCAAACGTATTAAAACTGTGTTTACAACAGTGGTCATTACAACAACTTCTGGGAGCGTCCATTAACAGTTTTGAGGGGAGTTGTTTTTGCCTTTTTTGTCCCTCGCTGATTTCCGTAGTACTAGGCACGGGTTGCCTGGAAACGGCAGAGACGTTTGGGAGCAGCGATGGAGAAGTATGAGAAAATCAAAGTCGTCGGAAGAGGAGCTTTCGGGTAAACTAAACTAACATAACTTTGTTTTACACACATCTGTCATTTTCAAATATATGTCAGGCGCGAACTAAGAAAGCTAGAAGTTATCAGGGCCCCAGTTATTCCTCCAAAATGTAACGGGATGCGTCAACTGTGCTCCGCCCTCAAAGGAAGACTTGCAAAGAAGCGTTAACGGGGCACTGAAGTTTACAAAGCTTACTTATAAAACATGTAAAGGTTAGATGTGTGATACATCTTAATACCAAAGACACTCTGCGGTTGTAATTTCTAAACAAACGTTGTAGGTTATGTCGATTACAGCTTGTGTTGTTTTCTTTTCAAAAGTAATTTTTTGGAACATTTTAGCTAGGCTAGTTGGAAAGTAAATGTTAGTGCGGGCGTCTGAACTATTGCATTCACATCAACTTGAATTCCTAGGGGCTATACTTCCCATTTAAAGGACAAAATTGTTATTTAAAGATAGTTAAGAAGTTGCTGTAAAGTGAGACATGAGATTACATCAAACAATATACTGGAACTTGGGTTTATCCAAAACCTAAGCAGACTGCACTATACATTATGTATTTAAAACAATTTAAAAATTCAATGTTCAGCAGAACCCTATACTGTAAACTGTACATTTTGTGGTACTACTGTACATACTACAACATTTCAGAGTGTAATTTTGTACTTTCTCTACAGCTACATTTATTTAGGGATATACCTAAATACATAAACCTTTTACAGGTACACTCATAACATACTGTAGTTTTAAAGATCTTTTGTGACAGAACTTTGTTAGCCGGCTTAACGAGATATTTTCTGTCAGTGGTAAATCTGTATTTTTGTACATCTTCAAAGAGTACCACCAAACTAACAGTGTGCGAAATTGTTAGGTTACTAACATCATTAAAATACAGTACAGTAGTTAAAAGTAACGCAAGAATAATAAAGCACTGTGATAGGAAACATTCTTGCGTGATCAAAAGAGTATTTTTCTTATGCATTTTAGTGAAAATGTGTACATAAGTAAAGGGCACGAGCACTTTTGCACCACTGATTCCCAGTCTTACTCATCAACTTGTAATCTTTCCCACAAATCATACAAAATGCTTGTTTGTCTATAACAAAACTAGTGCCAATGCTCAGTAACACTGGCACACCAGAAATAAAGTACCAACATGCTTTATTGTTTACGGAACAAGATATACATTTCATTTTTCTTTATTTTCCTCTCCTGTCAGGATCGTTCACCTGTGCCGCAGGCGCAGTGACGGGGCCTTTGTCATCCTGAAGGAGATCCCCGTGGAGCAGATGTCACGGGACGAACGCCTGGCAGCTCAGAACGAGTGTCAGGTCCTGAAACTGCTCAACCATCCAAATATCATAGAGTACTATGAGAACTTCCTGGAAGACAAGGCCCTCATGATTGCTATGGAGTATGCACCAGGTAAGATTACTGTAATATTTTATTACATGACCCCCTTTTGTTCATTCTCTCATGGTTCACTCTTCCCAGGGTTTAGCGCCGCAGGGCTCCATACCTTTTCTCATTCCTATGTCAGAGAACAGACGAGAACATCTAATATCTGTCACTGATGGAGGGTGTAAGTCATCTTTATTGTTTCTTCTCTTCTCAATGTTTTCTTCATGCAGGTGGAACGTTGGCTGATTACATACAGAAGCGCTGCAACTCTCTGCTGGACGAGGACACCATCCTCCACTTCTTCGTACAGATCTTACTTGCCCTGTACCACGTCCACAACAAACTTATCTTGCACAGAGACCTTAAAACACAGAATATTCTTCTCGACAAGCACCAGATGATTGTCAAAATTGGTGATTTTGGCATCTCCAAAATCCTTGTTAGCAAGAGCAAAGCTTACACGGTGAGTTGATTTGCCTCTGGTTTGGAGCTGTAGTTACTTCAGCAACATACGCATTCGATATGTTCAATCCTAACATGTGCGAGCACAAATCAATGCCTCCTTTTTTTCACTCTGCAGGTGGTCGGGACCCCTTGCTACATCTCCCCAGAGCTGTGTGAGGGAAAGCCGTATAACCAGAAGAGTGACATCTGGGCTTTGGGCTGTGTGCTCTATGAGCTAGCGAGCCTTAAGAGAGCCTTCGAGGCTGCCGTACATAAAGCATTTTCTTTACAAAAATCCCTTGCTTACTTGGAAGTAGTCATTTAAATAATGCAGTACTGTTTGTGATTATTCCTCTAGTACAAAGTGTAATGCATAAAAGATGGCTCTATAAAAAGGCAATGAAACCCTCAGAGCTACATTATGTACACCATGGGAGAGAAGATTCTTACAATTTATCAGAATATTTCATATGAAGACCCCAGGTTGCCCCATGTTTAACTCTAAAGCAGATTGCTGGGGCTTTCGATATTTAACATAGATCAATAATTCACAAGACCTCGCATAGCTTGCACTCAAATCGGTCTTTGCTACCAATTCTGTGTGAAATGTGAAAATTGTATTCCTTTGGTAGGGATTTTGGAGAGGGGATTGGGGATTTTTCACATATTTTGTAATTCTACTCTGTAACACTCTATACTTTTGCTTTCAGAATCTACCCGCACTTGTTCTGAAGATCATGAGCGGGACGTTTGCTCCAATTTCAGACCGGTACAGCCCTGAACTCCGACAGCTCATCCTCAACATGCTCAATCTGGATCCATCCAAACGGCCTCAACTCAATGAAATAATGGCTCTTCCAATATGTATCAGGCCCCTGCTTAACCTCTACACGGATATAGGCAACGTCAAAATGCGCAGGTAGTGCCTTAATGCATGACTAATGACTAGACAGATGTTTTAACACACATATTTTGTGTAATGAGTTCTCCTCTGTCTTTTTCCAGGATTGAGAAACCATTGTCTGCTGTACAAACTGGTCCTCAAGGTAGACCAGGAGGGAGAGTTCCTACGAACAGGTCCAGAGGTCCGGCACATAATACATTATTTGACAACAGAACTAGCTGTACCAGGTTGATCACACCACTTTAATTAGAAATGTGGTTGTTATTTCATGGGCCTAAACAGACGGATCACTCGGTTTGGGATCAGGGAAGGTGCATTCCCTCCCGCTGTCCTCGGTGTATACGTGGGGAAGTGGAATCTCAGCACCTCTCCGCCTGCCGATGCTCAACACTGAGGTGCTTCAAGTGTCTCTGGGCCGCACTCAGAAGATGGGGGTGACCAAGTCAGGCCGTCTGATTACATGGGAGGTCTGCTCAAACCCTTACTTTTTTTGTTTTTGTTTCCAAAGCTGCTTTTAAAAATTTATTCCTGACGTAATGCATCATAAAAGAAAAAAAACAGCTGTGATCTTCTCTGCACTCCTCAGTCAATGTGTTGATGTACGAGGATGTGTGTTTTCTTATCCTCACAGAGAACTACCCAAATACAGTTCAGAGATTGTCACGCTAGTACATTCTGGGGACTACGGGTGCTTAATAATAAAATAATAGCTGGAAGGCATTGAACATCACAGATTAATGGTTCCTAATGTTGTATCAGAGGGTGGGTTTTTTTCTTTTACACTTTTAGTTACGTATGTCTTGCTCCAATAAGACTTTCTCATTTCGCTGCTCATCACAGATTAATAATCACTTTTTGTCACAGGCGCCATCAGTGGGGTCTGGTGAGGCCAGCCTGCCCGGTGTTGTGGAGCAAATGCAGCCTCAGTTCATTTCGCGTTTCCTCGAGGGTCAGTCTGGAGTCACCATCAAGTCTGTGTCCTGCGGTGACCTTTTCACCACCTGCATGACAGGTTGGTGGGCCATTCTGCTGTGTTTAACCAGTCAGAGACATCCCATCCATGCTCAGTCATCCTAGCAGGGTGCTCTGCTAAAGGAAATCAATGTTTATCCCCTGTTTTCTGCCTTCACACACTGCACCACATGACTGTGAAACACTGAGACAGCACCTGAACGTCTGAAAGTGTGGATACAGTCAGCTCTCTTTCCAGACTTGATCAGATAGTACAGATTAAGAAAAAACCCTCTCTGTGCTTCCCTAGCAGTTTGGAAGCAGTTCTTCTTGAGCTCTCATTGTGGTGCTCTGTTAGTCAGTGTGCTTCAGGATGCTGGTGTCATTCTGCCCAGCATTGCAAAGCAGATAACACCGGATTAAAGTCTCTTCTTCTCAGCTCAGTTTCCTCTCTTTCATCACATTGTGCTGTGGTGACGCAGATTAGCATTTCCCAGATATGGATTAGAAGCATACATACGAATACACCTACACTAATCAACTAAGAGTCTTTTAATCCCATCTTTTTATTTTAAATTTGCAGACAGGGGCATTATCATGACTTTTGGAAGTGGGAGCAACGGCTGTCTAGGACACGGTAACTTCAATGATGTAACACAGGTACGTGTCCACCATTCAAAGAAAGATATTTTAAAGTCGCATTCATATTAAATGGACAGTCAGTTACCATTTTATTAGAAATACCTCATTAAAACGCACGCAGTCTAATACAGCAGTCCTGTAACAAATTCTACTGGTCTTTCTAAATGTCTCTCACATTGTTTACATATATGAGGCTAAATATTAAAAACACCTCTTAGTGTAATGCCATACAGTTAAACGGCACCATTAACTGCATCCTCCAAAATCATCAGAAACACATCTCTAAAACCCTTTCAACAAAACCTGAACATTATAACCTTCATGAAGGGAGGATTTATTGCAGGACTGTTGTATTAGACTGGCAATTGAGTATTTCAACACTTTGTGGTTTACAGTATGTGATGTCACACCACCATTTGGATGTTAACATGTTAATCCAATACAGTGTGTCCAAAAACATCTTCCAAAGTTTAGGTTTTACATACTGTAGATTTTTGCTTCATACTGTATGTGCTTATATGAAGCACATACTGTGAATTCCCGTACAGTTTGTAATTTGTATTTGTGTTTTTTCCTATCAAAATATGTGAGGGAATGTCCTAAATTATGGCAAATGTCTGAAAAAAATACATTTTTGGTCCCTATATAAGTTTATTTTGAAATTTTAACCTTTATTGGACAGTTGATAGTAGAGAGGCACACAGTAAACCAGGGGAGAGTGAGAGAGAGAGGTATGAGATGCAACAGAGGTCAATGCAGACTTTTGATAAGAATCTGTGATATAAACATTACAATGATGACGTTTCTTTCTCTCTCTCCGTTTTTGTACTCAGCCCAAGATAGTTGAGGCGCTTCTCGGATACGAGCTGGTTCAAGTGTCCTGTGGTGCTTCCCACGTAGTTGCTGTGACCAACGAAAGAGAAGTATTTGCCTGGGGAAGAGGAGACAATGGTATAATAAACTAACCGGTTGTTATTTAAACTCACTCAATCCATTTTAGCGTTCATCTTTTGGTGTTTGCTTAAATGTGTCTGATTTATGACAGCAGCATCTCATCACACGGCACGATTGTTGGGTCTCTGTCATTGTTTCTGATCCTCTGTCTGGAAGGTCGCCTCGGGCTAGGCACCCAAGACACCCACAACTCTCCACAGCAGGTGTGTTTACCTGTGGAATTTGAGGCCCAGAGGGTGGTGTGTGGGGTTGACTGCTCCATGATTATCAGCACCCAGTGCAGCATTGTGGCATGTGGAAGCAACAGGTAGTTACTCTATATTTTTCCACCCTAAACATTTAGTCATTAGTCTCAGTAAACATGTCACTGACAGACCGGAGCTAGTGAGCAGTGAAACAACAAGTCATAGCCGCTGTAAGGTTTCCATAAAGGAAACGTTTTGATGCATTTTGTGAAAGCAATCTTCTATTTCAAATAAAATGTCTTACGTTATAAACTAATGTGTCATGTGCGCAACCTGTAAGACAGCGTTCTCCTAAAACAAACACTTGTTTTGTCAAGTTGTAATCCATCTCTGTAAGAGAGGTTTTGGATGTAGGGCTGTGTATGAGTCAAAAAAAGCAACAGGAAACACAACGGCCTTCATTTCAGGTCAGAGTAGAAGCAGCGTCGTTCAAATACCTTCAGCTCAGCAGCTACCTGCAGCAGACAGGGAAGCAGTAAAAGAAAGATTTGTTTTTTGTATATTGAAAGAGAACTGAATAAAGTGTTTCTTTATTCCTCTCTTGTAAGGATGTTGATTTCGTTGTGGTCAGGTTCAACAAGCTCGGGCTGGATAAAATAACAACAGCTGGAGAGGAACCAAATCCCTCGAATCAGGTGGAAGAAGATCATTCTTACACTCCCGTCCAATCAGCCCCACTCAGTAGTGAGAAGATTGTTTGCATTGATATTGGGACGGCTCATTCTGTTGCTGTTACAGGTAAAATAGTACCATTATTAATACCATTTTTATAGTGGACTTGTTTTGCTTTGCTCTGTGCGACTGCCTCTGTAATGGTATGAAAGAAGAGAAAGTCACTGACTCATTTAGTGCTAACCAAACTAGTTTTCTAGGTTCTTGCAGCACCAGATCAAGTGATGGGATGCTTGGAAAGATCACTTCCAACCTGTTCAACTTCTTCAGTGAAGCTAAAGAGCTAAAGCTGTACAAACATGTGACAAATAGACATCAAGGCTGCGAATCATCAAATATTCATTGTGTCAAAGTCTCCGCACTGATATTGATTTTCAAACTTAGCGTCAGCACTTTCACCCACATTTTGCTTTTCTAGAAAGAGGTCAGTGTTTTACCTTTGGCAGCAACCAGCATGGCCAGATGGGCTGCAGCTCTCGCCGTAGCAGCCGTGTGCCCTATTCGATGCCCGGGCTGCAGGGCATCACCATGGCTGCCTGTGGAGACGCTTTCACCTTAGCTATTGGATCCGGTGAGTAGAAGGGACTGCATGCGATATTTTGACTGTGTCTGTTTCTAAAGCCCTGCACACCTCCACATGTGTCAGTTATTTGGGTTGATGAGATCTCTGCTTCAGATTGGATGGGACATATGCCAACTAATAAGAATGACAAAGGTGTCAACAGGAGAGTCGGGAAGATATTGATCAAGCACACACACACACACACATACATTGACCTTAAGCTGCAGTCAGACTGAAATCTGTCAGGTGAAATGTGTCCAGAAGCAATTGTAGTTGCAGATGTTAATTATACAGCTTTTGATCAAACATTTTACTGTTTGTCACTGTCCATACGCTCGCTGCAGCAAAGCAGCATGGATTATGTCACTCTGCAGTTTTAGAACAATAATATAAACAAACAACATTTCCTGAAAGAAAACCGGCTGGAGAACCTCGTGATTTCTTATGTCACAGTTCAGTCAGATGACAATGACAGGAGCCATGTTTCCTGGTAATTACACATGAAAGACAAATAATATAAATATAAAATGCTTGCTGTTCTGCAAGATAGCAGAGTTTCCAACAAAAAAGCAGATATATATGAGCAGAGGTTTCACAACACAACAGGGTTCATCTTGAGACAACATTGTTCCGATGTCTGTGGTTTAGCTGCTGTGGAAGAAAAGAGGAGGTTTCTGCGATACTGCGTCTTGATGAGAGTCACCCAGTTTGAAACGCCCCCTGCGTGCAGGCGTGACCACACAACAGCAGTGTAACTTTAACTGAAAAACAACGCTGATTGAATGTTCACTGCGATGGATGTTGTTACTCAAACAAGTTTCAAGTCTCTGCAAGTTTATTTTCATGTCAAACTGAACTGAAAGTTTAAAACTAATGGTTTCATTACCAGACAACGGTTAGCGGTAATGTAAACTACACAAGGTTTTTAGCTAATGTGCTAAACATACAAAACCATTGGCTGGTTCTTTAAACATGTGGGTTAACAGATGGGTAACAGATGTCTGTGTGTTTTGCTCTTAAAGCTGAGGGTTAAAATGTTCAAATGTCACATTGTGCCTGCAGTGGCAGCCATGCCTGTAGGTTTTCTTTGTCTTTGTTCAGCTGTAACTTCCTTCAGATGGAGCCATTATGCTGCCACTGCAGGAGAGACATGGCTGTCAGTTAAAGATTTGTGTGGATTAACGCATCCTGAGGTTTACGGTGACCGGCTCCCTCTCCCGCTCTCTACAGAAGGGGAGGTGTACACCTGGGGAAAGGGGGCCCGCGGCCGCCTCGGAAGAAAAGAGGAGGACTCTGGGATACCAAAGGCGGTGCAGCTCGACGAGAGTCACCCATTCGCGGTGACATCAGTGGCCTGTTGTCATGGCAACACTCTGCTCGCAGTGAAACGTAATATTTCACTTTATTACCTCTTTGTTAACAAAAACTGTGAGATGTTGGGATGTGGTGAGATCTAACAGAGAGTGCTAATCCCCAGACGAAAGACAGGCTGAACTTGAGACAAGCTTCTCTTGGTAACGGCGACACAGAATTGTGAAAGGACTCATTTGTAAGTTTGAAAGCTCACTGGCTAAAGACCTGACTATATAGCTTTGTTTCGTCCAGTCATACATGCAGGACAGGTGGCGTGTCAAAGCGCTCTGTTTACATTAACTAACTAGCTCCCTTCAGCTGTACAACTTTATCACAACATTCCATCAGCATGCCAAAAGGAAGAACTTCTGTGCAATTTTACATCGTGGCTATTGATTTGAGACTGAACTGAAAGGCGTGGCCATAGTCCTACTGAGAGAGCCAGACAACAGCAATTTGTGCCTCTTTTTCCCATCAGTGACGGTGCAAAAGCCACAGATTCTAATGAAAAACAGCGAAGGTGGGATTAAACCGTCCCTCTACACTCCAAATTGAAAATAGCTGCAGATTTAGAGAAGATTAAACTTCTTTGACCTGCACCATGTGACACGGCCATGCAGACCAACATGGACTGACAATCACAGAGGTCATTAGCAGGGTCTGCACAATACTGCACCTTAACAATGTTGATGTATGTTTTTATGTACAGAATATCCTTTTTTATGAAGATTACAGGATCAAAACTTAAGTCTTAACTTAAGTCAGGTGTTTTGCCGACCAAAGGCTCGCAACACTCTTTGTATTACTTCCCATGTAACTGTGAGGATCCTGTTTCATATTGATGGTTGAACTTGACAAGTTTGTAACAATCTTTAATTAACCATCAGCCACTATCAGCGTCATTATTGGCAAATTGATTTATTGGGTATCACAATAGAAGTCATGTGCTGCATTTATGGCTGATTATCCTCATTATTGATTCATCTGCTGATTATTTCCAAGATGGCATCTTCATGTTCCCCGTTTTTTCCAACCATCAGTCCGAAACCAAAAGACATTCAGTTAACGACCATCTATGATGAAGTAAAACAGCAAATCCTCACAATTAAGAGGATGAAACCAGTAAATGTTTGGCCTTTTTTCAATCACTGAATCGATTAATCAACTAGTGTTTCATCTGTACTGACGTGTTACTCTTATCCTTTTCTCCCTCGTGTTTCAGCTTTACTGGAGGAACCTGTCCAGAGATGATTATGTCCTAACAACGAAACCACTCAGCGTTCGTCATGAAGCCCGGCGGTGGCATGAGGTGAAGGACAGCTTCCTTTGAATAACTCCTCCCAGAGGCTCGTCCGTGCCACAGTTGAAAGATTCCCTTTCATACTGCAGCTGCGGCCTCAGACTTTCACTTGTCTTCCTCTCTTGCTAGTTTTCTTTTTTTCCCTCCAGGAATGAATGTTTGTTTCATACGGTGGTTTGATATCATGCAGCACAGAAAAGGTCAGACCCTGTGTGTTGCAGCAGGTGTATCTCACAACAGGTCAGTTAAAGGGATGTTGCGGCACTTTGTCGCCGACGCTGGATTACAGGAAGTCATTAGGCAGCTTTCATGCGGTGAGCTATTGTCCTCTCTCATGTGCAGGCTTAGCATGACAAAGACCAGTAAGAGTCAAACTGGTTTGAGCTCCCTTAAGCCACGGGTGAATGAGATGACACGATTCAAAGAAACGAAAAGAATGAAAACCACTTGAGCCTTTAGTAACTTATCAGTCAAATGACCCAAACACGTTCATCTCGATCACATCGTCAGTGGCCACATTGTGCTTTATTGGATTAGTCCTCAGACCCGACAACGATGTGTTGTTTGGCGTTCAACTGAACAACGTCTTTAACGCTTAATGAGTGTGGCTGTGTGCGAAAAAACTCCCTTGTTGAGTCATTCACGACTCCCCATATAGTGAACACTGAGTAGTTTCCACAGTGAGCCTTAAATCGAGATTTAGGACGCATATGAAGCATCTGCATTTTCCCTCATCGTGTTAAATGTGACAAATTGCATTGTGGGATTGTTAGCAGAGGGAAATGTTTTTGTTCCCTTGTAGGAATCTTGAAGTATTTATATATCAAAATAAATATAGAGAGCATTTATTTCACACTTGGACACGCACAGAAAATGGTGGAGAGTAAATAACGTGCTCTATGGAGCAGTAAAAGGGAGTGATTTCAGAGACTGCCTTTGCATTTTTAGAAGATTTCATGTTGTAACTTACTGAAATGTGTGTTATATTATAAATGAGACATTTTTTATTGTCTAATTATGGTTATTAATTAATTCATTATTATATATTGTGTAAATGTTCTTCATATGACATGACCTAAGACTGATGAGAATAGAAAACTGCAGAAGCCAAAGTGTTTAAAGAAGTACTTTTTGAAGTTCTTTTACTCTGAAGTGATAAAAGTAGCAATACCACTAATACTCTCTAACAAGTAAAATGATTGCATTCAAAATGAGTACAGAAGTGTTAGCATCAACATATATGTAAAGTACCAAAAGTAAAAGTACTCATTATGCAGAGTGGCCTATTTCCGAATAATATATATTATATTATTGTTTGGTAATTGTTGATGCATTAATGTGTAAGCATCACTAATGTTGCAGCTGTAACGCTGAGGTTAATTTAAAGTACTTTATTTGCTGCCGGGCAGCTTAGTTGATTTTATTTTGTATTGATCATCTGAATCTGTAAAGTAGTTAGTAACTTAAGATGCCAAATAAATGTAATTTCAAAAAATGAAACATCCTTATCATGACTGGGATGGTTGACTTTAAATAACAACATCAGCAGCTTGAAATTAAAGTTAATAACTAACCTACAGTATAATGCTGGGTTACAGTCTTTGCTTTTATTCTGCCTCCACAGTCCTATTCTCACATGAATTAACCGATCACACACTGATATGTGTAATATTCACAGAGCTGTTATCAGTACTGTAACTATATTATCATTATAATGTAATTATATTTGCCGTTATGATTAATATGCATTTATTTTAAGATTCCAATAAGAAACCAATCATCAAATGTTCAAAATATCATTTTGAAGTAATTCTTCCTTATTTAAGATGTGTTCACATCCTTTCTGAGGACATGGATCGTTTACCATTGTTGTATTGTATGATGATGTAATCCGGTGGCAATACAGCAGGTGAAAAATGATCTAAATATGCGAGTGTGCCCTTTATTTCTACTGTCGTGAAAATGATGTCCAGATTGTTTTCTTCTTTTTACGAGTGGAACGATGTACGTCAGGATTTATTGTACGTATTAAAGGAAACATTTGAACGTGCAATTAAGGGAGAGAATGCCCTATCTCTTCATTGTGTGTGTCTGCTCTACCGCCAGAGGGCGCCTCTCACCTCTGACTACCGTGGGCTTCTGTAGTGGCTCATTTTTTATATTTATTTGACTTAAACCTAAAAGAACAAAACCTTCCTCACCTCGTCGTTTTTACTAATTAGGACTGTATAAATCACGACCAGTCTGTGTTTACGTTTTAACGTATATGGGCTTCTAAATAAGCAAATAAATGAATAAAAAAAATGAAATATGAACTGGGAAAGCAAACAATGCATTTCATTAGAGGACGCTGAAGCCACACAAAAGCCCAATTAAAGCTCCATAAAGAGAGATCAGGAGGATAAAATGGTGCGAACAGCGGAGCGCTTCGGCTCCTTGACTCCTCCTGCGCAGGAGGAGGAGGAGGCGGGACTCGGTGCACCTCAACATACGGAGAGGTTATGCATTGTGCTCAGTGTCAGTGCTGCATCCAGCGAGGAGAGGGGAGAGAGAGAGAGAGAGAGAGAGGGCCACACACGGCCACGCTAACCCTGAGCTGGAGACCTGCACACTGAAGACGGACCTGTGATCGTGTCTGCAGCCCCGTCTGCCCCCCCCCCCCCTGCACGGTGTCGTCTTGCTCTTTTGTTGCCACCAGTCGCCGGGCTGCGGGAGGAAAACGCTGGGGAGGACTCGCCTGCTCGAAGCCCGATCGGTCGGCGGCGAAAGGAAAAGGGGGACGTGATATGAACCACTCATCGGCTTAAACGGCGGTGCAGCGTAAATAGCCCCGTTTTGAGGGGGCGGGGGGAGGTGTCGGAGGGTTAACGGAGGATCAAAGAGGACAGTTATACCTTGAACCTGCAGCTGAAGGCCGAGAAATATCCACGGAACCTGTAGCGATGCCCGGGTTTGATTACAAGTTTCTGGAAAAGCCAAAGAGACGCTTCCAGTGTCCGCTCTGCAGCAAGGCGATGCGGGAGCCGGTCCAAGTATCTACCTGTGGGCATCGGTTCTGTGACACCTGTCTGCAAGAATTCCTCAGGTACGGTGTGTGCTTGTGTATTCAGGGGGAACAGAGAGACAGCCACCTCTATGCAGGCGATACTGGAGACGACAGCCTTGTCTAGTTTCGGTCGAGCCACAGTAAATAAAGGAGATGTAGGTGTGTCCTCCTCACCTTTCCTAGAGGGTTTTTTTTATTCGTTTTCAGTCATTTATGCCGCTGCACAATGACTAAGACAATGCACAGGGCCTGGTAAACAGCGCCCGGACTGACCCCCCCTCCTTTTTAGTTGCAGGTGTGTTTATCCTCTCCACGTATGTGCAACGGCTTCATGCATTAATGAGCCACTGTCAACACAAAAAACACGACTGAGTTCAGATCCCTTTTTTCTTGGATCAGTCATGCAGGTAATGTTTTAGGACAGGTAGAGGATGTTGCCATTGTTCTGACAAAGGATGTGTGGGTTTTTTTTGTTCTGGCTACATCATCCCCGAGTAGAAAAAACAAAACGAAAAGAGAGACTTGCAATGATGCAGATTCATAGTCAGTGTGTGCCCTTGCGGATTTTATCTTTTTTTTTTTTTTTTTACTTCTTCAGTCTTTAGGTTCAACTGATTTAGTGTTAATGCCTTTCATGTTGTGGTGTTTGTGTCCTGCAGAGGGCCCCTGCCTCCCCATCCTGTCTGTGCTTTTGCCCCGAGGTGGCTTGAGTCTGCATGGGTCTCTGTTTGAGGATGGTGTGTGTGTGTGTGTGTGTGTGTGTGTGTGTGTGTGTGTTGGGGAGTTTGGCCCCCTTCACCTCCTAATCTTCTGAACATTGAAGTCTGTGTTAAGACTTGTAGAAAGAGAGTCTTTGTTTAATCTTTAGGGAGACTGCACTGTCCTAAAACAGTCACTAATTATAAGGAGACTAAATCACAACATACCTGCAAATCATGACACTTCTTTGCAGACTGATAGGCTGTAAGGCTCAGATTGTGATTAACTAAACTTCTATTAGATGGAGACAGTGGCTGTGGAATTAGCTCTCTTTATGCTGTGTTAATGAGGAGTCAATCACAGATTTCTATGTGCAGAAGAGCTCTATTTAGTCTTTGAGGGTGTTGATATTCTGTATATGGACATGAAAAAATTGTGGCTTCTTTTAATGTTTTTTTAAACTAAATTAATCGCATGTTTATCTAGAATCCAAAGATCTTTTGTTGCACAGTTGGAAAGGTTTTTTTTGCCCTCTGGTAGATTCAAAATTTAGCAAACAATAACTTCTACATTTTATGTCAGTTGACTAATTTCAACTGTAGTACAGACTGTGATTATTTAAGTTCATTTTCCATGAGATGGCTTAACAAAACCCAGAAAAAGTCTGGTGATGATCTATAATTGTTCATAGAGATGCAACTATTTCTGTCGATTAACAGAAAAACAATCTGCACCTTTTTTCATAATCGAGTAATTCCTGCCCTTTTCAGTTTTACAGTGTTACCTGAATATCTTTGAGTTTTGGACTGTTGGTGGGGAAAAAACAGACATTTGAAGATGAAATTGTGATGGACACTTGCTCATTTGCTTGCTTTGTCTCAAAAGCCTATTTAACTTATATTTACCCTGTGGACACTTTTGTTGTTGTATTGATTGGAAAATGTACACGAGCACTCCAGGTGACATAGAAGAGCCGAGGAACACGGATGTTGACATGCGTGAATAAAACCAGAGCTTCAGTGATGAAAGATAAAAAGCAAAAGACTAAACAGAAACTTGCTCTTTGCTCATTTCTGTTTGAGTCACTCTATGTGGAGAAGTTCAATCTCTCAAATATAGTTAAATATAGCATTTTAATGGTTAAAGTCAGATTTACAGCCCATATAAATGCAGCGGTTTCTTAGTGTTCTGTGTTTTTAGTGAGAAATCAACTCAATCTGACTGCTGTGCAGTTTTATTTTTGGTCTCAGTGTTATTTAACTGCAGCCAGCACTGAAAAAGATCTTAAAATGTCTCCAGTTTTACTTGATGAAACTTGAAGACACCCTGAGGAAAAACTCACATGGAAATAAAACATCTTTGAAAACAGCACTTGGTATCAGGAAAGACAAACATCTTATCTACTGAAACCATAAAATATCTTTATCACATCAACTTGTCTTCACTTTCTCATGTCAGAAAAACCAGTTTACTAGTCAACAGCAGAGAGGTGGAGTGAATTCATGCTCTGAATACATTAACTACTCTGTCGTGAGTTCCTAGTTTGCACCTTGAGTCATCCGGAAACCTCCTCTGGCTCACCAAACAGCAGCAAATTGCATCTGGTTGAAAAGCAGAATCTCGGATGAACACGGAGAGCGAGGGAGGAACAGTGTTCGCTGCTGATCAATGAGCTTGGCCCGACGCTTTGTCTGCATCATCCTGCCCGCCTCCGCCTTCGTCCTCAAGTTTACGCTCTTTTTTTTCTTTTTTTTAAACACCCACAGACTGACTGAATTCAACAAAAGTTTTCCAACCTCCGAAAGTTTTTGTTACGTAACAGTTTTTTATTTGGTTGGGATGTGAACGCAGATATGAACGTGATTCCTCATTGTCTCACCTGCACAGCCTGATTAGTACTATTACTGTAGAATGAGTCAGTTAATAAATAATTTACTAAATCTTTATGCTATAAATGGTTGCCAGGTCGCGAAAACTCCCTTTGACTGGTGAGACGCTCTGACCACGTATTTCTATGAAAATTTTGACCAAAATCCACTTGTTTACAACTTATCTACACGTTCAGCTGTATTTTTTCATTGTTAAAACAATTAATTAATGACGTATTAACACTTATAACTGCAGACTACGTGATTAACACTATTTAATAATGACTTCTTAGCACTTATTATTGGACATAGGCACGTTTTAGCACCAGTAACTGCATTATTAGCAAGTGGAAAGGAAAGCTAAAGACATGTCTCACAACCTGGCAACCCAAAAATCATTCTTATAATGGCTTATGTCAGATCTAGAAAGTTTGTAAATTATTTATTAACCACTAATAGGATGATAATCAAAATTTTTGTGCACCCCGGTGTAAAAGGTCACCATGTCTCGCACTGAGAACATGGTGCTGCTGTAAGAGTCCCTGGTCCACCTCTCAGGTAGAACAAAGCTTCAGTAAACACTTATTTGAACAGCAGATGATATCTCAGCGGCAGGTCCTCTCACTAACTCTGACACGCGGAAACAAAGCCACAGCCACAGCCGCAGCGGCCGGCTGCACATTCACCTCCTTAATTAACAAAGTGCGCCAGTTGAGGCCATGTTTCATCGAGCGCATGCGTCTTTTGTGAGGAGAGTTCATGTTTATTGAGGCTGGCAGACAGTCGTTTGCTAATGCTTCGCCCGTTGTGCCACTAGGTTTTCCTGTAATTATTGAAGGTCGTGTAACATCCAACCGACTCTGCCCACTTTCTGTGGGTCTGGAGCCATGCTGCCCTGTTGCCACAAGCCATCCAAGACGGCTACTGCATGGTCATAGCTTCAGTGTTAATAATCTTTTCTCAAGAAATAATGCGCACTAAACCAAACATATTATCTTATCTGCAATACTTTGCTTCCACTCCCCCTAAATAAGCAGTACACAAACAAACTAATACATGGGTTATAACACACTATAATGTAGTTTTAAGCAGACACAAGTGCTTATTAATGTATTTGACTTATAAACAAAGAGTTTTAATCATCATATCTTCTGTTAGAAGTCAACTTCTCCTATGCAGACAGATTTTATACTATCACAACTTTTACTATATTGTCATTTATTATCTGTTTACACACCAGCCTACAGTTATGGGTTCCCACAGGAGGAGTTCAAGTTCCTGACAATTACATTGATAAACACTTATATCTGCTTACAACTACACTATAGTGTATTATAAACCATGTATTAAATGCTGTGCTTATTAATACAAAGGTTTTACATGGTTCTTAGTGAAGCTGATATATTTCAAAAATAGTTAATCTTTGTATTTTCTCTTCAAAGGATGTTCAAATAGACCTCCTTGAGAGGCACTTCAGGAAACAAATGATTTGTTCTCATTTTACCATGTCACGAAAAGAGCTGGTGTGTGCCTTCTCTGTGTCCAAAGGCATGTTAGCATGTGATGCTAATGGGCTGCGTTTCCGCTCCGGGAGGAATGTGTAAATACTCCTCAGCAGTCCTGGAGGCTGCCCCAGCTCCGAGGGAGAGTCATGGGGTGAAAGCAGCCCGGCCCTGCAGCCTTAACACTCACTGTAATCAAACATGAGTCACATGCTTTAACAATCGAGTGTGTGTTGACCGGGGCAGGCCTTTGTTTTAACAACACTGCCTCCTTAATAAAGGAGAATCAACACTTAATGGTAGGGCTTATGGCCGCGCCACACATGCCAGGTCTCATGGCTCATCAGTCGTGGGTCTACTGAGCCACAGTAACGCCATGCAATGTGACAGTGGTGTCTCTGTGGGGATGATGCAGTGCTGTGCCACGGCCGTGACAGGGGTGTAATTGGTTTGTTCGACTCGGGAGCTTCTTCCTACAGGCCTCCACACAGTCGTGTAGTGCTGCAACTGCTGACTTACCCAGAGTCACGAGGAACTCCAAAGTGGGCTAATATGAGAATTTTTCGCTGCTCGATTATTCACTGTCCAAAAGCCAGGGGAGTGTGTTTTTTGGAACGAGCCGTGATTCATTTTCACTTTGACACATGCTCTGTGTGTAGTGCAGTTTTTTTATTCTCTCCTCATTGATGTAGGTGATACTCATTTTTTCTGCTGTGCTCTCCCACGCTTTTACAGCCTGAATGCCCTGATGCGCAATCACCAGCATTATAAGTACCACAGCCGAACGCCTCTTCCTCTTTTACTCTTTCTTCCGCCAGCAACTGTCTGAATATTTGGGCAGAGATAAATCAATATCACTTTCTGATAAGTCAGCTCTTATGAAGGTGCAGATTAAACTAATGAGTTATATTAATGCTATAGTGAGCTATACAGGTGCTGGAAGGTGGATTTTGTTAGCTTCAGGCAGAGTCAGGCTAGCTGTTTCCAGTCTTTATGCTAATCTAAGCTAACCAGCTGCTTGCTGTAGCCTCATATTTTTCATACATTTACTGTACAGACATTAGAATGATATCAGTTTTCTCATGTAACGCTCTCCAAGAAAGCCAATAAGCGTATTTCCCACAATGTCAAACTATTACTTTACAGAGCTGGATGTGTCCTGCTGGAGGGTAAACACCGGCCAGATGAATCTTTCACAACCTGGCAAGCCAAAAGTAGTTTTGATTTATGTCTGATAACAGACTACAAAGCAGTAAAAAGTGATTTAAAATAAAACGCTAGATCTAAAACGCGTTTGGCTCTGTCAACATGTGGTAATCTAAATTACCCCGCTCCTTTTAAACACATGATATATCCACTTGTGTCCATTGTGCGTGCGACCGTGCAGAGGGATATATAGAGAGGCACTTTGGCTGCTGTGACGGGGCGTTTCTTAAAGTGCTAAATGGAGCTGTGTTGCATTGGTGCTCAATGTTCTGTGTAAGTCTGCCACTTGAGGCAGCTGGGGCTTTGTGTCTCAGTGGGTATCTGTATCTGAATGGGAGCAATGCCATGGATGGCTGATGAATGACTGTGTGTTCATTACCATGCCCGTCCCTCAGTCCCATCACAGAGACATTCACAGTCTCCCGCAGGTGTCCAAAGGCCGCACAGGCATCCTGCATCCAGATCCGGAGAGTTCGGGGGGACTCTGCTGTCCCATCCTTCTCTGACGACAACGGTGGTCAGTGAGCTTCACACAGAGGGATGTTGTGTTTAGCTGACTGAAAGCCCTCGGGCCTCCGCTCTGCACTTTGGGTGTCTGTGAAGGCCTCACTGTGCACTGAGGCTGCTGTCAGCTGATGTATTTGGGGTGACGGAGCTGGAAGCAGCCCAGTACATTTTAACACATCAATGCATAGAAGGAGACACTCACTCGGAGAAGAGACACGCGTGCAGAAGAAAGAAATACTGTGAGATATAACAACATTTGTCTGGGAAAAGAACAGTCAGAGCTCTATATTCTGCCTAATTGTACCTACACTTCCACGATGTGCCGTCTCTGTAAAGTCAAGAGACAAACACTTTCTGTTGCGAAGTAGTGCTGCCCACTCTTTTCTTTTATTCTAGCAGTAGTGACTAGTTACTGAATGCTCCTGAACTTAACACGTCATCACACTCATGGACTTTGACATTAATAACTGCATGAGAAGTAACTGATCTTTAAAGTTTAACATCGACATTTACTTCCGGGTGCTTATTACATATTACAAACATATTACTCTCTGAAGTACAGTTAGAAATCTACTGAGTACTTATCAAAATCGAGTTCTTGCCAGCAAAGGCACGTTCACACCGAGCCTGTCTGAAGCAGTTTATTTAAAACCTGGATTTTGACTCATGGAGTTTGGTTCTGTTGAGGCATTATGACTTATGGCTGCAGTTATTTTCATTACTGATTAATCTGCCAATAACAGTATTTCTTTATGAATCGATTGATGATTTCAGGAAACAAGTCAAAGGTGACATTAGGTGAAATTAAATTCGCAAATATATTCACATTACAATGATAGAAAACAGAAAAGCAACAGTTTCTCACATCTGAGAGACTAAAACCAGTGAATATTTGATATTTTTGTTTTAAAAAAAAGATGAATCTGTAAAAAGTTGCTAGCGTTTGTCTTGGCTTTAGAATAAAGACTTTTGAGGGTTTTTTTGCAGTTGAACTTGGATCCACATTAAAGTAAATAGACTGAGATGAAAACAAAAGTCTGAGAATGTAATCCAAACAAACAACAGGAAACAACGACCCTAAATCACAGCGTTTTAAGGGTGCAAGGAAATTGATGTTGACATTCGATTGCCAGTAATTACCCATGTTTGAGAAAGGGTAGCATGAAAAGAATGAACCCGAACTGCAGTTTGAAAATGAGTGCACGCTCGCTTTGTGTAAACACCACAGACGGTAGATTATTACAGACAGCCAAATAATTCAGTTTCTCCAACAAACACCAAGACAAGTGACACGGGAGCCCATGTGATTTTTGTTTACGCGCCCTGAATCGCCAAACTACAAGTCCACTCTCCCACTACGGTTTGAAGTAAAGAAAACGGAAAAGTGCAGCATTTTGCTTCATTTCTTTATCAAAGAACTAGCTGGTGGTTGTGATGGACAAAAAGACATTTGCAGAGGAAACTTGAGTAGCTTAACACCCGTACTCTTGTCATTTGTGAATTTGGTCTGCAGCGTTTGTTCTCCACACAGCTCCGTCACCCCAGAGACGGACAAACACACGGACAAATAGATGTTAGGCGGCCTGTTTCAGGATAAGGTAATTGTGAGGAATCTCCTGGGAGGAAGCTGAGGGGCTTTAGAGATGTAGCTGTGATGATGATGATGATGACATCGCTGAGAGAAAGTGCCCCGACCATTTCACACAGCTGCAGAGGTCCCCCAACACCGGGGGGGGTGATATTATGAGACTCTGTGTTGTGACAGCTGTTTGCGCGAATGTAAAGAAACGAGAGCGGGCACTTGTGTCAGGATGAAACGCTCAGAAGATGGAGGAGCACTTCAAGTTCTTAGGTGGATTTTCTCATTGAGACGTCGTGACGGGGCCGCTCTCCACGTGTCACATCATCTCTCTGCTGGAAGGGAGTTTATTAGTGACAGTTCAAATATAATCCATCGCTTCCGAAAGACTTTATTCTTTATGCACAAAAGCAAAACAGCCTTGAGAGTTCAGCCAGCTGCAGCTTTAGTCAAGAATACATCCTAAATGCTCCGACTTGTTCATTTCTGAGTACTTATAAAGAACTGCAGTTGACTTCTACGTGAACCATGACTGCTTGTCCAAATCGGTGACCGCACACAGCGTCTTATAGCTGCCATGTGGTCGAGAGTGATGTCAAAGTTTCGACGAAAGGCAATTTGTGGTTTAGAGAGTCTTTAAGCCGTGACTCAACTTCCACACACCTGAATTCACCGGCAGAGAACAACTTCAAATTACTACAATTACTGTTTGACTTCATGTCACACGAAGAGCTGCACTCGTCGTCGCTGGAGTTTCCGTATTTGTTCAGTAGATCGGTTTGTGGATTAAATATAGTATTTTTGAGATTTTGTTGAAGACAAAGGTTGTGGAATTTAGCAAAGAACATCTGTAAATTAGTAGTTTGAACTTTGGGTCTTCAGGATTATGATTTCAGACTTTGTTTAATACATTTAATGTGGAAATTCATGGTTCATTACAACATGGGTATTTTTATATCTGTGGCTGTGATTTCTACTGCGTATGATGACATTAAACTCACCAGGATCTGTAGACATCGCTAAAAAACAACTTTGACAAGGCAAGAAACACGAGAGGGCAGTTGATCATTTGAGTTATAATCAAACAGTTATTCGATTCATTGTCTTTAAAGATGTGAGGTTTATGTATGAAACTGTACACTTGCTGGGTATAAATTAGATTAATATTAATGTCTCTAAATCAAAAGGACACTAAATGACAGCTCAGGTAATTGGAGTTGAGCAGCAGCAGCAGCAGTTTGTATACAGCCATCAATAACAGTCAATTATAGACATGCCCCGACTTGCCCTCCTCTATAAGAAATCCTTTAAAATGAGTCTCCCAGCCTTTTGGGCCAAACAAAGACGGAAAACATTCCAGCTATGCAGCGAAGCACCTTGCCACTCACACAGCGAGCATGCTGGGACCGAGCTGCCAAACCCAGCCCTGCTGCTGCCGCCGCTGCTGCTGGACTGCAGCCAGTTGGCCCAGATCTGAGAAGCATGACTAGTGCTTACACATGCCCGGGTATGCACGCTATGTGAAACAGCTTAGATAAAGGTATGCTTACCATACATCCTTCCTGCCTGTTGCCACTGCTGCACCGTAAAAAAAAGCTTGAGCCAGAAGTTTGTAATGAGGGCTTGTAGTTGGGGTGTTGAACAGCAGATATTTTAAGGTTTTCACTTCTGTGCTTGGTCGGGGCTTCATCTGTGCTCTACACCCCCACCCCACCCCTCCCCTCCCCTCCAATCTGTTTGTCTTGTGCACAGGTCACTGAGCCAGCCAGAAAGCCGACAGACCCAGTGTGCGTAGAGCAACACACACATGTTCAACCTCCCACAGAAATTATTCCAGCAGGACGCTTTTTTTCTTTAAATCTGATTTGCATCAAATGTTTTTGCATAACAGAATTTCCAAAACTGGGTCAAACACCATCGAGCACACAATTAGCCCAGGGCCAATGAGTTGATTTGTCGGTTAACATCAGACAAATATGCAACTATTTTGACAATCAATTAACCGTTTAAGTCATTTTCAAGTGAGTATACCAAATATTTCATTTTTTTCTTTCTTTTTTTTACTATTTTGTGACATTTTATAAATCAAATGGTTAACTGGTTAATGTAGATAACAATTGGCCAAAATAATTGTTACTTGCAAGGCTTCCCACAACAATCACTCCCACTTGCAATTTCCCAGTTTATGACATGAAGTCAGGAAATACACTGACGCATCACATTGTTGAAGAGTTCTCTAGAAGTTGAATCAAACTGATTATTGTAGCGGATGTAATGGCATGTTATTATTCATATAGGAAGTGAGGCTTACTCATACTTAGCCATCTTGAATAGAGTGAGAAAAAGTGCTTAAACACAATTTGAAGTGCAACAATGTGCAGCATATCCCAGTTTATCATAAACACACCGATGCTGGAGTATTTCCACGCATGCCGACTTGATGTGAGATGCTGCTGTGATGCTCTGGCAGAGGCCTCGTTTTGTATTGGGGAGTTGTCTGTATAGTCGCAGGCAGCTGAGTGACCGCTGCAGTGGTTGCTGAGCTGACAGGCAGGCATGTGAGGAATCTGTGTCTGAGGTCTGAAAGGAGAGCAGCTGGGAGCGGAGCAGAGAGCGAAGGGAAGTGGGCGGCTCGCTGCCGAGGCACCTGTCCTCAGTGAAAGGCTCCTCTGTAGAGCTGAACAGGTGTCGGCAGAGCAATTAAGCCCTTCACTTGAAGCGAAGACACTCTGAATTATAGTCATTTATCCACAGGGCCTCCATCAATGTTAAGGTCATTGCCCAGTTGCCCCTCAGCCTTTCCGCCTTTAGTTTTTTCCAGCAATGAGGACTTCCTTCCTGCCAAGACTCCTCCCTCTTCCTCTCATCAGCTGGTGTGTTTACTGTGGCGACCCTTTAACCAAACAGCTCAATGACTCTGTCAAGTACACTAACTCCCTTGTGCTGCGTCTCGCTCGCAGCTCATTTTCACATGTGTCAACACAGCGTCAATGCTCTGAACCTTTTCCTTCCTCCTTCTGCACAAACCGACTGTTGATCCCACGAAAGGGGCCGGGCAGGAAGTCGCTCTCTTTCAGGTGCACGTCCAAAAGAACCTTTCAGCCAACTCGCTTAGGAGGAAGTTCTTTCTCAGCTCACCAACTGATGGAAATGGCATCGGATTAGCTGAAGGTGTTGGTAGATTAACAAGTGGGACACATCACTTAGCAGCTAATGATTATTTTCATTATCAAATTCATCTTCAGGTGACTTTTCAAACGAATCCGTTCATTGTGTGGTCTATAAAATGTCAGAAAATAGTGAGAAAAAAGCCCAAATGCACACTCTCAAAATCAAAAAATATTGACATTACTATCATCGAAGATAAAGAAGTGATTATTTTTAAACCTTGTTGCAAAATGTGATTGTAAAGAAACAAACTGAGTGGTTCTCACACTGCAGCTGAACTACATAGCATATGTAGTAGCATATATAGCATATACAAAAATTGCATGTCCAAAACCAACGCTCCTCTTTGCTCAAGTGATTTCTTCTCACGGGGAACGGGCAACATCTCTATTTGTTGCTGATTCTTCTTCTTCTCTTTGTATTTCTCCTCAGCTGTTCTTGTATACGCTGTTTGAAAAAAATCTTGTCATTTATCTCATTGTTGCTCCCAGCAACAGGGGCAGGTTGAAGAATTCATGCTAGACGAACAATGTAGCCGAGGCGTTTCGAAACAAAGGAGGCGATTTGACGTCAGCACCTCGCCTCGCTGAACAAAGAAATTGCATCCACACAGCAGAGACGTGGACAACTGCAGGAGACGCAGCTCGGAGCTGGCTCACCGGATCAGTCATAGGAGGGCATGTACAGGCCGGGGGGTGCTTTTCTGTTTTGTTTTGGACTTTATCTACATGTACTCTTCACAGATTCAGACTGATAAGAGACAACAGCAGCCAGAGCATGTCTGAGATGTGATTACAGCAGCTGATAATAGGAGCAGCGAGCATTGATTGTTAATTTGTTTGTGAATTAGTGTGTGTGTCTTTGTGCTCACTGCCAACTGCTCCCTCTCACACACACACACACACACACACACCTCAAAAGCCCTTAAACTTCCCTCCCAGTTACCATGGACACAAAAGCACGGGACCTAAAATTGTCACTGCCAGTGATGTGCACACCTCACAGACTGACAAATCAGCAAAAGGAGCTTTTCCGCTCGCAGTTCAATAGAAATGCAAATTAGCCAGAAGCAGAAACTCACATTACATAGCGCTGTTTTCCTGTTGGATATCTGAGAGGAAAGTGAGGCATCAATGTGACTACTTTGAGAAGGTAAGCAGCGTCTAGGAAGAAAGTTAAGACGAGGCTGAGAGGGGAAAAAAGTTTTTCTGCCTGAGAGGAACACTAGTGACTCATGACACATCAGACTCACGGCTGTGCTTCCCGCACTCGACTGTGATAACGGTGAATCACAGCGAGGCAGGTCACAGACTTTGACAAGGGAAGATCCGAATCATTATCCCATCTCCATTCTGCACTGTCTTCGGTTCACCGTGACCTCAGACGCTGTCTGGCAGAGTTCAAGTGATGCAGAAACAAATGTGCATATCGGTTTCACAACATTTAAAACAGTCAATGAGGTTGAGTCATTGTGTCGACACATGAAAAAACGTTTTCCGTTTGTACTCTTAATAATCCAGTGGACTCCTTCACCGCTTGCTAATTAATGGATGTGTCACTGAGGTTATTGCACATTTTTTCAAAGGTGTTCTTGCGGGATCGGACTAAAATAACTCCCTCACAAAGCAAAGCTGACAATGGTTTACCCACACCTGCTATCTCGTGCACACATAGCAGGTCAGCTCCAGAGCTGTGTGTGTGGAAAGGAGTGCTTATCTATGAAGGACAGGAAAGAAAAGACAGCTGGTTAATGACTGCAGAGCCTTTTCTTTCTGGTGTTACCAGCAGTTTGATAGAGTTGTTCAAAGCACCCAACCAGAATGATGCATCTGCAGTCTGACAAGAAACAACGCTTGATGATCCTTTTTCTCCAGAATTACGTACAGAGCAGACACAAGTCAAGTTTGCATCCAAATGTAGCAAATAATTTTACCAAATTTCCAGAAAATCAGCAAAAGAAAAATGCCATCCACTACTGTTATGCAAATATTAGGAGATGGTTTGTTCAGATAACCAGCTGGTGGCGCTGATTCTGCTGCCGGGTGCCATTAAACCATCGCAGAAGAAGACCGCATAACATGATGATTTGATTAAAAGAGTGTTGGTCAAACCTCAAACAGTGGAAAACTGTGGAAAATGTGATGGAAACATGACATTTGTGTTTGCTTCATGTATTAATCTGAGGAACGTTTGAGTCTCACTGCCACGTGGATCAGATTTTTCGTCTCATCAGTGGATGTCTAACTCGCATGCTTCATGTGTATAATGATTTAGTCACTAAGCCTGTTTCCATAGCACTTTGTTGCACTGTTTTTATCTATAAACCAACTTTTCCACCTCATTCAAGCGTAATATTGTTTTCAGCATTTCCACTTATGCTCTTATAAACAGTTTAACAGGATCATTTTATCTCATTTTTTGCACCAAACGAGCAAGAATTGTTTTGCAAAACCTTTTTCAAACAGAGGAACACAAGTAAATTTAAATCAAGACTTCAGATTTTTTTTTTTCAGTGCACTGGGTGAACAGGTGCATGTTAATTAAAAGATCTGTTGTCCATAAGATGTTACTTATTGTGAGGATTATCTGCAGGGCCCACCTGCTGCTGTTGGTCGCAGTGGAGGCGATGCAGAAATGAGGTGAGATAATCTGCTTACCGGTCATTAGTTTCCTGAACCTGATAAAATAAGTTATTGTGGTCTGTTTTTCTAAATAAAATTTCAGTCTGGTTGTAGATATTGTGTTGTTTTCCCTCTCAGCTTGTTTACAACTTGCTTTTGCTTCACGTATTTTCAAAGAAGTGACAGTCACTGTGCAATAAAAGAATAGTTATAATTGAAGGGTGGTTAGAGCTGTGTTTCTCTGAGGCTCTGTCCCCCGGGTATACCGTAGAACTGCGTGCATTTAAAACAACTGTCTCTTGATCTGCTATTGGCTTTGGCATTGAGAGGAGACTCCAGACAAACTGAGGTACTCTTCTTACGAATCACTATAAAATGTGATTCATGATGACAGCATGCAAAGCATCAGCGTCTTTCCTCCTCTTCTGGTGCCATGAGCTCATGTGTCTATAGGTGCTGCTAAATCGTGAAACTTTACCTCTAAGTGGCCTTTGATTGATGTCCTGCCTCTGGTGGCCGAGGGCTGAGTATATTCTCTTTAAAGGGAAACTGTCCTTCTTGGCCTCTGTGCTTGGGTGAAACAGATCTTGGCAATTTTGAAACTCGTAAAACAAACCCCACAGAGGGCTGAATGAGGTCGTTACGCAGGCATAATGAGCCGTGAGGACCAGCTAACAAGCCATTGGCATATTATTCATTCTTCCACAGGAGTTAAGACAAAAAAAAAGGCATTTTGATGCTTAATTCGCGTTGAAATCCACACGGCTTAATCTAGGCAACGGCTTGTGAATGATCCTGCTATGGGATGACATCCTACACAGCGTTTTAACTGGTTAAAGGTGCATTAAACTTCTAGATGTAAAATCATTTTTGAAATTAAAATGGCTTTTTAACACAAACACCATGTGGGATTTTTTATCAGGAAAGATAAAAGAAATTTTTATAACTGTGAGGGACAATGTTAGAAAGACTCCATTAAAGCTCGATCCTGTCTTTGACTGATGGAGGTGTCATATTTCAAGACTGCACCTTCCCTCTGGATGCTTGAATGGAAACTTTTGTGGCATTTAAATCTTAATGAATTTCCCATTTTATGCAAAGGACTGATTTATCTGCTACAATCGCAACTAATCGGAGAAAGTGTCTTCATAATAAAATGCTTGATGATACAGAAAGATATTTTCTCTGGGTTTACAGGGCATTAACCTCCTCAGCTCCTCCTCCTAAGCTCATAAACATCACGTGCAGATATATGGTTATGAAAATCTGTGGCAAAGAATGGTGTAAACTTGAGGATAACAGAAATCAGCTCAAACTAAGCGCTACATTAGCAAGTTTCTGTCTTCTGGATGATGCACGTTATTATTGCAGAACTCGCATACTGATTGAAATGCATAACATCCATTTTCTCCTATTTTGATAGGCAGCTCGTACAATAGCCTGAAGTGCACTGCTGCTTCCACACTTAATCAGTATTAGTGCTGCGATTTCATGCTGTGCTTCTTGATCATTCTGACTCCCAATAGCTGATTCATTAATGCCGTTTGAAGGAAAAATGAGCCGACTGTGTCTAGTACTGCTTTTCCGATGCCATATGCATACAGTTGGCAGGCAGCTCTCCTTTTAATAGGCCAGGCAATGTCTTGGCAGTCTCAGAGCTCCTTCGTCCAGTGCAAGCATTCCACAGGATTAGTGTGGCAGCGCCGCAGCTCGTCGAAGCCAGCCGCCGTCGCTGCAGATCGCCCTTTTGAGCAGAAATCTGCCCTCTGAGGCTGAGCTATAATTAGACCAGCCATCTGTGATTAAAACAGCTAAAATTCACACGTGTCTGCAGAAATTTATGGCATGTAACGGCTTCCGTTTGGGCTAAATTGGCGTTGGTGAATAACCGTTAATCACTCTCTTTTTCTTCTTTCGTAGCATTTGAATCTTCGCAAATGTGTGACAGTGAGTTGTGAAATGGAGAGTGGGGTATTTCACACCTCCTGCAACCTTGACAGCAGCTTTTAGCACCCTTTTACAGACCAGTAGGTCCTTCTCACATGTGTGACATGTTAAAGCTCAGGACTTTCATTGATCTCCGGACGCAGTCCTCCACCCACCCAGTCCCTCCACAAACCGCCCTTCAACCAGATCAAACGTAAAGCTTCTCCTTTCAAGCCCTCCTTTCCTTTCATGTACGCAGCGCGGGCCCTCGTGCGTGTGGCTACGCCTCCGTTATGGTGGTCTCTTTTTTCTGCTGTGGTCTGCGTGGGTGAGGGTGACTGCACGCATGCATGAGCTCAGATCCCGCTACAACCGATGGGACAGACTTCTCTCGCTCTACCCCCCACCCTGCACCCAGATCAGCAGCAGTTAATGAAAGTGGATTGATTTTCCTGTACCTTCTGCATACACCGTATAATCTGGGGGATGAAATCGACCGGAAAACAAAAGATCCTACAGCATTTTATTACATTTGCAGTATTATTTATTTGATTGTCTGCCAAGCGCAGCAGAAAACAATCTCTATAGGTATGAAACTGCATAAGTGAGAATGAAATTCCTATCAAGTATTCCTTTTAACAGGGTGATATAGAAAATGTATTTCTTGGCAAAAGTCAGATGAGCAGATTAATACCACTCTCATGTCTGTATGGTAAAGCTAACAGCTGGTTAGCTTAGCTTTCCAGTCTGAATTTTGAGCTATGCTTGGCCAAAGTAAGGCTTCATATTTATCAGACAGTCCTGTGAGTGGTATTAATCTTCTTATCTAACGCTCTGCAAGAAAGTCAATAAGTGTATTTCCCTCAAATGTGGAACTCTTCCTCTAAATTCGTGATATAATAACTGTGAGTTAGGAGGAAGTCCTGGACAACTTCAATTTATGAAGGTCATAAAGTCAACAGAAACAAACTAAGAAGGGCAGGTTTAGCATTTCATGTTATAACGCTCCCCCTGTCTGATAAAGACTCCATGTCAAAGCCCGATCCCACTGATGGAAGGAGACAGTGCGAGGGGATTATGAATACTTGCAAGTGCTGTCTCCCCTCCTCACACACTTAAGGATGGATTATGGCATCTCGCAGGCTTGCGCTCAGCCTGCAGATGGCTGCTCCTCCTCCCGCTGACCCTCCCTCCATCTATTCATCCATCCCGCCTTCCTTCCTTCTTTCCTCCCCCCCCCATCTTACTCTGTTTTTGTAGCCAGCTTGTTCTCTGGCAGGTGGCTCTTTCCTTTACGGTTTGCTATCATGGCAGTGTGTCTAAGCTGCACCTCTGGCAATCTGATGAGTCATCGTCTAATTGCTCACAAATTCAAAGCGACCTTCGCCTCAGCAGCTTCTCGGAGCTACGCTTGTGATCACACAAGCAAATATTTCCGTCCAGGAAATGTAGGTCTGTTTTCAGGAAAGAATATAATAAACCAGCAACATAAAAACCTAAAAGTGTAATTCCGTTCTCCTAAGTCCGTATAAACGTAACCTTATCATCAATAGGAAATTCATTGTGTTAACAAGATTTTTAGACCGTTAACTGCTAATATGTGTAGAAGTTCCTCTGGTAACAGTTATAGCTTTTCTGTTTTTTATGTCACAGTAATTTTGTCTGTTGAAAAACCGAAAAGACAAAGAGCCAGTTAGTTAGTATTTTTTTGTTTGTATATTTAAATATTGTATATTTCTACAGGAACAGGGTACATCTTATATCATGCGTTTTTCTCCAGTATTTTGCATAATGTTCATTTTGCAGTCTTAATACAGTTTTCAGTATATTTCATTGACAACTGCAGTCCAGTTGTTCTTTGTTGTAAGGGTTTGCCTGCAGCCAAGAGTGTTTTTAAAGAGATATTCATCCTGGAAGTATAATGTAACAAATCACATATTAACATTATCTCTACAACAAGGACAAGCCCGAAGATTTTTGGTTGTAGTCAGGTGGAAATATAAATAAGCCCCATCGACACGCAGCACACAGTAATATTATTACTAATCTGCTGCCGGTGCTACTGCAAAGCTGACATTTAAGAAGCAAACTGAGAATTTGTTAACTTTTGCACGCTTTATAGCTGTGTGAACTCGCAGATGGCTTGTGCTCACAAATGTCAGCCCGGTGAGGTGAACTGCAAGGAGAAACGAATATCATTACATAAGCGATGATGATGATGGCATGAGCGAGGACGGCCGCGGGTGTCCTGACGGTCAGGATGTGCTGTGTGTGTTGTGTGGTTGTAAAATTATCTCTGCGTAGTAAATATTACAGAAGAGAGGAAACAAAATCCCAGCAGCATCAAAAATCCACTTTCTTGTCTTCACGTTTTGTAGGTCGTGTCAGTGTAGCTCGTATCCTTTTTAATGGTTTTTCTGTCTTGGTCCACGTTTGGTCCCAGTGAGCATGTTACATGGGGTGCTGGAGATGAAGCCAGGGAAAGAGGCCAGACATCCACCCACAGACACATACACTCTCGCAGTAGTGCCTTTCTTCCACTTGCATCATTTTTTTTTCTGCTTTGGCAAAGCAACACAATGAAAAATAGTATTTGTCTGGATAAGGAAGCATAAAATAGAGATTTAAAACTACGCGTAAAAGTTTAGCTCTGCTTGATTTATATGAATACGTGTTATCACCATTGGAAGCGGTAGAATTTTCCGCCTGTCTTTTTAGGGTTGTCTGACACTGAGTCAGATGTAATTTATTTCGGTCTTGTTGACCATGACCTGCAGACTGTCAGCCATTGTTACTTCATATGAAACAGCTGCCAGTGGCGGTTAGTGACGAGCAGAGGAAGTCAAATGGATTTTACAGGTGTCATATTCTTGACAGGCTTCTGCTAAACTCAACAATCCAGAAATTCTTCAAAAACCTCACTGGGAAAATATTTTAGAACAGGTCTCCTTTGGAATTTATTGGATAATTTATTTGATAAATAAACTGTGTTCACTTCCTAATGGCTCCTTTGCCAAATGGATGGCTCTATGAGCTGCTTGTGAAAAGATCACTGATTACTGAAATCCTAAATCATGCTGTTCAACAGATGACCCTGTGTTTGGTGAAATATGATCAGTAATTAATGACAACATTTGTCCTTTACAAAGTAAGGACAGAACAGATTGGACCAAAGTTAAGCACACAGGCGACCTTTAATAAATTCTATAAAATTACAGGAGGACAGCAGGTTGTACCAGTGCCATAAAACAGAAAAGAGGTTGATCTATTCAGTTTTTTTAGTCTATCTTCCTAAAATATCTACCACTTAACTGGCTGAAAGGCTTTACAAGGTGCTGGAAGGACAATAACAAGCTATAAAAATAAGAGGTCTGTATCCTGCCAGACCTCGTATCTAACTTGCTCTGTTTACAGCTAAAGTGTGACTCAACAGATGATAGCAATAGCAACCAGTTCCAAATTTGGATAAATTAAAAGGTGCAACTAATAATCATTTTGTTTTCTCGATTGATAGATTTGTTTTTGTGAAATATGCCCATTATGATTTCCCAAGGCTAGAAAGATATTCAATTTAGAGCTGCATCGAACAATTATTTTCATAAACTATTCATCTGCTGGTTGTCTTCTATGTCAGTCATTTCATCGTTTGGTCTGCGTAACATCAGAAAACAGTTAAAAAAGCACAAGGTGACATCATCAGACAGCGTCAAAACCCCCCACATTTTACTCACTGTAATGTAAAACAAGGAAAAGCAGACATTGTTCACATTTGAGAAGCTCAAACAAGGGAATGTTAATTTTCTTAGTTGTTTATGATTATGTTAAATATTGTATTCTACAGCATTAGCATGCATGAGTTACTTACTGGAGACCGTGATTTGGGTGGTTTTAGCGTGTTTTGGAAGAGATGACCAACAGGCTTAGCTCAGTATCAAACAATATCTTCTGGACTTATTAAATCAGATCCTTTAGTGTGTTAGAAGGTGACCTGTTCATAGATATTAGCATTGCCTTCCTATTAGAAGTGTCAGAAGAGAACGTCACCACAAGCGTCAGAGAGTTTATGCACAATATAATCTCCAGCAAACCGCAGGTATGGGCAGTTTATGTTGTAGGTATTAAATCCCACACAAGAAGCTGTCACAGAATCATTCTGTGTGGACTTCCCACACATAAAGCCCGTGAAGTAGCAGTCGATCCACCTGTGGGCCGGTGTGTCATCACACTCTCTGAAAGTAGGAGCTGCTCCTCCCTTTACAGACAAACGAGAGGGCTGCGGAGAGCTCGGCTCGAAGCCAAATCAGCCGTGGGCGGAGGAAGCTCTGCGCTCGCGGAGTATCAGGTTCCACGGGTAGAAACACCACCCAGCCTCAGCCCCTGTCACTCGACCTCATTCAGAGGACACTTTAGTCAGCACCGACTGCTCACATTAGGGCGTTAATCCAGCTAGTTGTGAGAATGAGAGGAAGAGTTTCTGCAGGCCAAACACCTTCTGTAGCTTTATAGTTCCCGACGTGAGAGCAAGTCATTTGAGAATTAGCACAGCCTGTAGGGGCTGCCGGAGGAGGATGTTACACCTTTAAGATGTGCCCCACTTCCATATGAAAGGCTGATTCACACGTTTCAATATCTAATTGTTTCATACCGTGCGACTGACAGAATTAACTATACAGATAGATGACAGTACACATAATAAATCGTTGTTTGTTCTTCTGGAGTGGATGTACACTAGTGTTCCAAATTGCTTGAGCAACAGAAATGAAATGGCTACTCACAAGCAGCTCCTCAATTTTCATTTGGATAAAATTAACACAAATTGTGGGTTGTGGTGAGACAGCTGGGAAAACATAAATATAAAGTATTAAATCTTTGGAAAAACATTTTGCTTTCTGCTTTGTGAAGTTTCCATAATTAAAGTGCAGCTGCTGTCCAAAGTCATAATTTTAATGTCAGCACAAATCTGCAGTACTGCTGTAAAATTATTTCTTCTATACTAAAAGCATGTTTCTTTAGAAGTGTACTATTCATACAGTACTCATCAAATTGTTGCAGATTGTTTTTCTGTTTAATTAATCAATTAATCGACTAATTGTTGCAGCTCTAGTCAAATTAGATATTTTCAGCTGGAGTTTAAAAACAAATGAGCTTTCTGAAACATCATGAAAACTGAAATATATATAAAATATCACTTACACACTCTATAATGTCTTTATTATATCTGTAGTCATTATTGTTCACAAAAGGAGGCTCAGAAGAAAGAGTAATTCTACAAGCAATCAGATGGATTTTGGAGATTATAGGAAAATTTCTGTTTTCTCTTCCCGAAATTCCCGAGAGGATAAGCAGGGAGTTTGGTTTCAGCTGTGAGACCGAAGTGCTGCACAGAGAGCATTGGTGGAATTGAAGGTTTTGTTTGTGAATATAAAAGTTAATCCTGGTTATAACTCAAGTGTTTAGCACGAGGATGAACATGAAAGCTGACAGTGAGCTCCAGCAGGAGATAAGCGGCAAGTTCAGTCAAGGCTCCCGATGCAATCTGAGGAAATACCCCATGTGGCAGAGGTCTGTTTAAAGTGTTAATGTGCCGCAGACTTGTACTCTCCAAAGGCCTCATGCTTTTGATTTAGTTTGTTTAGTGTCTCTCAACAGCCCTGCCCGCTACATTGGCAAACACTGGGAGGTTTGTTTAGGACTCTCTCTCTTGGTTAATATAGAGCAGGTTTCAAGGTTACTCTGTGGTCCTGGTTTGTGAGGCGGCGGCCTGTCACCAACACGCCCTCTCTGTGTGGCCTGCAGGCTGGTCGCTGTCACTTGAGAAACACTCCTCCGCTCTGCACCGGTGAGATTAAACCTGAGGGATTTGTACTTCTCACCGTCTGCCTGTCAGGAGCAGTGCGCACAGTGACGAAGCATGTTGTGACGGCTGTCCTCGTGCTATCAGCAGCATGAATGGATGGCTGTTTAATCTGCGCCTGCAAAGAAGATTTGAGGCTGGGGAAAGAGAGGGGGCAATAAGAGGGGAGAGAGGGATTTAAGGTCCAAGGCGATAATGGGTTTGACTGGTGGGTGCATTTCACCTGCAGAGGGGTGAATGTGTTTTCTACAGGCTAACACAATGTGATAATGTGTGTACGACTGTCTGACAGAGAATTTGAGGGGATTTAAATATGATTGTCTCTGCAGCAGAGCAGCTGTAGAGCCTCTACTGCTCTTGCAGTCTGAGCGGACAGAAGGAGGCAATCAAATTTTAATGAGGTGATTGTATTATACTGTGTGCTGTCCAGTCTTAAGCTGCTCCCCTGTGACATCCTGACGCGACACTGAAACACTTGTTTATCAGCCTCTCGCCCTGGATGTTCACTGACGAGGGCGTGAACTGCGATCAGAGATGTGTGGTAGACAAACATTTGTGTGAAACGTTTTAGGCTGTTTAGGAGATGCAAGTTCCCACTTGCACTGATATAGCATACACAAAGGACTTTTCCCTTTTGGGCTTTGTGTAACAGTTATGTTTTTCCTTTTATGACTGCATTAGGGCTGCAACTAATGATTAATGGCAAGGTGATATCTTCAGATTGCTTGTTTTGTATGAATAATGGCCCAAAACCACCCCAAATATTCTGGTATTTAATCATAAAAAAGCAAATCCTCACATTTGAGTTTCAATTGTTGGTCATCTACATTGTTTTCTTTCATTCAGCAAATGAATTAATCAACTTATTGTTTTACTAGTGATTTCAATCGGTGTCAGTCCTAAGTGAAATTATTGATTAGAGTGGAAAAGATTAGTCAATCGATTAGTTGATCAACAGTAAAAAAAATAATTGGAATCAATCCAGATAATTTGTCATTTCATCAATCAACTGACAAGCAAAAGACTAAGAGTGTACAGCCATAGTAGCCACTCTGTTATGTTTATCTTAGTTCAGTTAGCATGCTAATAGTTACTAAGTTAGAGCTACATGCTAACCTGGTCACAAGGACAATGCTAATATGCTTATGTTTAGCTAGCTGGTATTAATTACCATCTTAGTTTAACATGTTAGCATGCAAACATTAGCTAATTTAAAGCCACGCCACCGATATGGCTACAAATGCAGCTTCTCTGAGTGTTTGTATTTGCTATCATTGTGAACTCTTTGGGTTTTAGGACTGTTGGACAGACAAAACAAGGCTATTTGTAATACGGAGTTATCTTTTGCCGTGCTGCTCTCAATAGTCAGAGGTTAGTCAGAGAAGCTGGATGGAATTGAACTGGAGCTGTGTTACATATCGGCCCCACCTTTCACCGCTAATGAATGTGCTGTCACAAAGCGGCAGGGAGTTTGACTCACGAGCGACCAAGAAAGTCTAGCGGTATTATCAGCACTGGGGCCGAACAAATGAATGTGTGGCTGCGGGAGCTGCTCTGCGACTAGGGGAGGAATTATCCTGACAGTCTGTGACTAGGCTCTTTTTGCCTGTCTGCCTCTCTGTGCGTCAGATACGGGGAGCCGGGCTGGACGGGGCCTCTGGCTGTCCCCTGGCCGGAGCTGAGAGCCTGTCGCTTCCCATCTCCTCTCGCTGTGTGGTTGTGGGACAGGCAGTGCTCTCTGTACTTCTCCCTCCACAGTGTGAGATGATTCCTCAGCGATGGCGATGAGTACTGTAAATGACTGCACACACATGAGATGCTGACTAGGCTGTCTTAGCCTCTAATCGATTGACCCCCTTTTACAGCCCGTTGCGGCTTGTTAATTGGTCTCCAGCTCCCTGCTGACACAGTGACCCTAATGGAGGAGAATTACTGCTGTCTCGTCATGCATTAACCTCCCTCCTCCATACCCCCACCCCACCCCCTCTTTCATCAACCTTCTCTCCCTCTCAGGACTAACCTCTGCTCCCATCCCCCCCTGCAGCACACTCCCTGGTTTCATAGCAGCTGGGTAGACGGGACGAAGTGCACATGCACTCCCGTCCTGTCACATGTCCCTGTGCCTCTGGGAGTCGCGGTCAGGTGACACCGCAGCCAACCAAATGAAAGCACCAAGGGGCAAATGCTTACTGTTTGCTCACTGTTGTCCCTTAATTAGTTTAAACATAATTCAGGCATGGTTGTGGTTATGAGAGGTCTCTTCGCACGGGAGGTCAGAAGCTACAGGGCATGTGACTTTTAAATAAAAACTCATTTCTGTGCATCTCTGTTATCTGTAGTTTCAGTAGGTTTCATGTGAAAAAGAAAAGGCTGCAGCTGAAGATTAAGATGAATAATTAAGCAATACATAGTTAGTAAAATAGCTCGCTCGCTCAGCTGCCCCTAAAACAGACCTCTTCTGTCCTCCACAAAAACTACACAAGGGCCTGCAGCAAAACGAGAGTTCAAGTCTAATTTTGGGTTAAACTGCTCGAGGTGAAAAAGAACAAACCAGCGAATCGTCATTTTTTTATCCTGAGGAAGAGCCTCGAGCAGGAATGAGAGGTTTACACTGCTTTATTCTCAGAAAAACAGAAGCCTGTTGAAACTAGCGCATTGTTATCTAGGCTGCAAAACAAGGGCAAAAATTAAACACTCACCATACACTAAGCTGTGAGAGAAATGGTAAAAGTAACTGGGAAGTGGATCATCAATTATTCCTTTTATGTATTATAAATAAACCGATCAGGCTCCAACTTGTAGTTTTGTCCTCTGTAATAAATATCTGTATAGACGAATTATTAGACGTCATTAAATCCAGGGTCTCAACGATCTGACTTTATTGTGCAGTGTGTCTATGTGAGTGTGTATTTGTACGTCATGCAGTGTGATGAGTCAGAGAACTCCTATTATAGTGTTTGAAGAGACAGAATAAAACTCAAAGGGCACTGCACCGCTGCTCTTACAGGCTGTCAAAGAAGTGCCTTTTAGCTCTGGTTGTTCTCAGTCAGGGTCACAGTTAATAATCTCACTGAACGCTGAATGTGATTTGAAAATGGCTCATTGTCCTTGTTGAGATGCTCGTAAACTGTTTTTGTCTGCAGTCATATTTTATTCTGGGTGATTCTTAAATTAATAAAACCTCTCTGCTGTTTTGTTGCAGTGAGGGCGTCTTCAAGTGTCCAGAGGATCAGCTGCCGTTGGACTATGCCAAGGTACAATTAACACTCACACGCAGCACACGTTCATTCACTCTTCATACTGAACTGATGGCTACAGTGAAGAAAGAATATCTATCATTTCCTCCTCACATATAATAATGAAACCCTTTCTAACAGTAAAACAACAAAGTAAGCAGTAACAGAACTACAGCCACGTTATCAGCTCTGTGAGGCTGCACTCAAGCACAGTGGTGCTTTGAGTTAAATGCTAATGTCGACATGCTAACATGCTCACAAGGACAATGCTAACATACTGATTGTTTGAAGTTCACAATCCTAGTTTAGCATGTTAGCACATTCTTAATTAGCACTAAACACAAATTTGGACACAAAAAGTCAGGATAACCAAAATTATAACAATTTATCTTAAGTGTATGTAGCTGGAGAGATATTTCACTGAAAATCTTCGTGGGGGCACAAGAGGAAAAGTCAAGTGGTGGGTCGATCCTAGGCCATGCCAGTAGCCTGGCTTAAAAGTGCTAAAATAATAATTATTTACCAAAACAGTTTAAAAGGAGAACACAAAATAAAACATGAGAAACATTTTTATTTTTTATTTTTTTTACTGAAACATGTTAATCACATTTTGATTTAAAGGATGTTACAGATTTGGCTGGTTACAAAACATCGGTTGGTAGTTAACATACAGGTGCTGCAAAAATGTAAATAAACTTGTGTGAACTGGTCCGACCAGGGAAAAATGCAAATCGGAGATGTAGTTGAGATATGAGATGCAAATTGATAGACTATTTTAGGGTGGTGACTTTAAAATGTTATAATAAAAAACTGAACATTCGTTCAGGTGAACCTCTGGATAGCATATACATGTAAGCAATAAACCTTAACCCAGAGTCAAAGGTTGCATTTCATTTCATTACAAGGGGAAAGCGTCCAGACAAAGAAAACTGTATCAAAATGTCAACTGAACTTGTTTTTAAAGGCAGTTAATCAGATTGTGCCTGAGGGGAAAACAGATACTGTGACTAACTGTATTCAGAGTCGGACGATGTCTCTCTTCCACGTGATATCCCTGTTGTAAAGTGAGAGTGTGCAGCACAAGGATAAAGGCTTACTGCTGAACTATGCATGAGAGACTAACCAATGAACAGTAAAGGATCGTCCTCATTTCTGAGCAGCTTTTGAATTGAAAGTAGACCACTGTACGCGTTTCTCCCATGCAGTTAGTTAGTTAGCATTAGCCTGAATTAGCCATCGAGCCATTAGCCTGGAGCTGCAGAGGGACCAGCGGGGAAGCAGTGCAGGTCTGCATGCTGTGCTGAGAGCGATGAAGGCTCCTGTAATAGCAGGGACTCCCCACGGGGGAAGGATGTGCTCATGGCACACCTGTCAGACGTTGTTATTTACCCTCGCAGGCTCCCAGTCGCCTGCAAATTAACCAGTCCTGGTGGTCCACTGTCAGGCTTATTGTTCTGCTCGCTGCACACTGTCCTTCGAAAACGTGCACAAACACAACCTCGCTCCAACACAACAAGAGTGTTGCAGTCATTAAAGGATTGTGCTGCTGTAGTATTAGTAGTAGTGTGGGGACTAACAATGGCTGAAGCAGACAGAATAAACCCCCAAGTTGGAGCTACAAAGAGCTTAACCTTCCCTGATCTGCCTGGGACTAAGTTATCAAAAGGTCATTATTGCCGTCTCCCCGTAGACAAGGCTGGAACAATAAGAGAGTGTTTCAGTTTGCTTTAGTGGATTTTTCCCTCCTTGCCTTTCCTGAAAGAATGTGATTATGGCAGCAAAAAAAAAACCTTCTGCGTCTACTTTATAAAGGGGAGTGCAGCAAGTCAAGCATGTGTTTTGTATCTGTGTTTCTGTTTCTTATTTAACAGGTGAAGATTATATTTTAATATACTTATTTAGTCTGGCAGAGGCAGCTAAAAACAATGACTGAGATAAGTGGAAGTGGTTTTATTGTAGATTATTTTCTTAATTAACTTTTCATTTGAAGGCGATCAGCTTCCCGTATTTTGGGTGCAGAGGCACGTGAGCGCAGTCGGGCTGTTACTGAGCTTTTATTTGTTTAGAGGGCTGTTGTGACTTTTTGAGGAAGTGGCTTTTCTTGTTTGACCAGTGCTCTGCTTGTGTGACAGAATGGGGGGTGGGGGGTGGACATGCAGAGCACAGCAGAGCTGTAAATCCTCAGGACGACGAACTGTAGGGGAGGATTTGGTGTGTTTGGGCAGAAAACCGACTCATCCCCATCGCTCTGTGACCGTGGGAAAATAAATATTTTCCTTTGCTCTCTCTCTCTCTCTCTTATTTCCTTTCATTAAGAAATGTATATTAAAGCATTTCCTCCAAAAACGTGATGATCCAGTCAGGACACGAGAGAAAACAGCTAGCAAAAAAGAAAACTTAATATATATGCTGTTGATGTTCTTGTCAACAAATCCCATGAAAAGACAAAATGTGTGATAAACTCAAAATAATCTTAAGCGCCTTTATTAATCATAATGAAGGAAGATATTACTCAATGCAACAATTTGGCCCGCTCGTGTGTTTTTTCCCCCCCCTTTTTCTTGGACAACAGTGGAGTAATGAGATATATCAGGCTTTGGCTACACAGAAAATACTTGTTAGTATGCTCAATCCATTGTTCTGTTTGTCTTTTTATGTAATTTGTTGAAAATAAGAAAAATGCACAATATTGGAAAATGTCTCCTTTAAACTTTACTTTATTTGTTATTTATGTTCTATAAAAGGGGCTGGTTGTTTAGCAGTATATGAAACTACTGATGACAACCACAAATGACCCTGTTCTCCAGTCTAATGTATGGGTCAAATACTGCGTCGCTGGCCTATTTAACTATATCTGTATCTGGGGAAAAAATGTCAGCTTATTATGTGTTATCAGCTTCATAAATTGGCTTTTATCAGCTAATCCAATGGGTTTTTAAGTTCCCAGACTTGGAGAAACAGTTTTCATTGGACAGCAACATTCAGACCCATGTTATAAATACATTTGCTGTATATTAATATATCAAGACCAGCATGACCTGGTCAGCTCCAGCTCTAACAGCTTGTGACCTCGTCCTGCTTTCCCTCTTCAGATCTACCCGGACCCGGAGCTGGAACAGCAGATCCTGGCGCTGCCCATCCGCTGCATCCACAGTGAGGAGGGCTGCCGCTGGACTGGCCAGATGAAGCAGCTGCAGGTGCGAAGCTTCGATATCCTCGCTCGCTTTCCCTCCATCTTTCTGCAATCATATCAAACACTCTGCCTTGTGTATCTCCTGCTGATACCTGTTGCCGCCCTCCCTCCCCTCACCCCTTGTTGTCATCTGACAGCTGCCTGGCTGAACGCCAAACATGTGTTTGTGTGTGAGAGTCTGATGATGACACATTGCCTCTCTGTCGTTGTGTCTCCCTCAGGGCCACTTCTCCACCTGCGCCTTCAATGTGATACCCTGCCCCAATCGCTGCTCCGTCAAGCTGACGCGCCGCGACTTGCCCGACCACCTGCAGCACGACTGCCCCAAGCGCAAGGTCAAGTGCGAGTTCTGCGGCAGCGAGTTCACCGGTGAAGCCTACGAGGTAAACACAGACTCCAAACCTGCTTTTATTTCTCTCTTACATCACAGCGCCACATAATTTCCGTGCGCATGTGAAAGAGGTCTTTGTGAAACGCAGCAGGAGAGACTGATGCACGTGTGTCGCTGCCTTTAGAGAGTGTGTTGGTCTATTTTGAAATAACACGTGTTGGCAGAAGGAAAGAAGCTCTGACTGGCTCTTTCATAATGAATGTGTTTGTGGGCTGAAGTACCTCAGAGTCTCCTCACTAACACCTCTGTCATTCTCCCCCACCCCTCTGTTTACTCGGGCCCTCATGGTCCCCCCTCTGCACACAGTTACAGGGGCATTCATCCACCTTTTGGCCTTCACGTTGGAATTACACCGTCATGTTTACAACCATATATAATATAATACATAATACTGGACTAAGCTTGTATACACATAAAGTATATAAAGTATTATAAAGTAAGTGCAAAGCAGCAAATCTTCACAATGGAGATTCTGCGACCAGAGAATGGTTGGTGGGTTTGCAAGAAAAAAATATTTTAATGATAAATCTGTAATCAGAATAGTTTCATTAATCAATTAATCAACCAATATATACTTGAGTATACTTGAGTTCAGGGGTGGAATGTAACTAAGTACATTTACTCAAGTACTGTACTTAAGTTCAGTCTTGAGGTACTGGCACGTATTTTGCTGCTTTATACTTCCACTCGACCACAGTTAAGAGGAAAATATTGTGCTTTTTACTCCTCCACTACATTTATGTGATGACGTTAAGTACTTTGCAGATTACACACATAAATCAACTAATAAATTATGACATATTATTATGGATTAAGCTATCCAGCAGTGTATAAAGTAGTTGAACTTAGCCCCACCTTTATCATCGAAGCTCACACATTAATGCATCAATAATTTAAATCCAGTGATATAATATATATTTTTCTGAAATGGGCCATTCTGCATAATGAATATTTTTGCATTATTTTGCAGAGCTTTTACGTGTACCAAAGTCGAGATAAAACATTTTTACAGGTTACTTACTTATTTTACCATAACCTTCTATTTGCAAGCATGTTCTTTCTTAAAATCTAGTTTTGAGCTCTAAAAACTGCATTTGAGTGAACAATAACACCGACTGTAGCTGCTCTAAAATGTAATCACGTTTCCTTTCTGTCCCAGAACCACCAGGGTGTGTGTCCTCAGGAGAGCGTTTACTGTGAGAACAAGTGTGGGGCGAGGATGATGCGTCGCCTGCTGTCCCAACACGGGTTGGCCGAGTGTCCCAAACGCACACAGCCCTGCAAGTACTGCGGCAAGGAGTTCGTCTTCGACACAATCCAGGTCAGTTTACCATCAGAATCCCTTGTTTTTTCTTCAAATCACTGCTTAAATAAATGTTGCATGATTGAGACAGTTAAGTGCCAAGACATATTTTCTCTCAAAATGTGACACCTGGCAGTATCATTGTGCCTGTCATCCGTCCTGCGTGTGGCTCTTGAGGGTTTCCAGCCTCAGTAGAGCAGCTGTAGCTGTAGGATGCTGCCTTTCATGGTGTCTCTGTCCTGTGGCAGCTGGATGTTAGTGTGAACTGCTGTTTTGCTGTCTGTTTATGTGGAAGCCCCTCCTTTTGCACACATCTGGCCTCCCACACATTTAGGGGCCAAGACTTGATAATCCAATCTTAAAAAATGTGCATTGCATGGCGGCAAGAAACACTCAATATATATAACATTTAATACAATTTTATTTAAGCAGGTTGCACTCTTGTCACTTTTGTCACCATCTAGTCTGTTGTGGGGCTGCTGAATATCAATTAGTAGATTGATATTGAAATAATCAGCAACTGTTTTGATAGTGATCAAATAATTGTTTAAGTAAAAAAAAAAGCCCAAAAGTGCCTTCCTTATTGAGTGTTTTATTACACTGATTGCAAGATTCATGTTGAGGCGATGATTTTTTGCGTGTTATTGGCACGGTGCATGATTAGTTGTTTTTCAGGTCTATTTTTACAGCCTCATTTTTAATACTGCATGTGTTTTTTGAACTTTTCAAGGACATTTTCTCCTTGTGCAACCATTAATTTGCAACCCCACTGTGCGGAGTGTCTGTGTTCACTTATGCTGTCGGTCAGCAGAGCACATATTAAACATCTTCTGTGGCCGTGACTCCTCTACAGAACCACCAGTACCACTGCCCTCGGTTTCCTGTCCAGTGCCCAAACCAGTGTGGCACACCCAACATCGCCCGAGAGGATCTTGCTAACCATGTGAAGGACAACTGCGGCAGCGCGCTCGTTCTCTGCCCCTTCAAAGATGCCGGCTGCAAACACCGGGTAAGACTGACCTGCATCGTTTAACCTTAAAAGATCATTTCTGCCTCTGGAGGAACCTTTCTGTTAACACTGCTGTTGATGCATGCTTATCAACTCCCAAGCTTGTTTGTCTTTCCTGTTTACATGCTTGATTTCATTATATTTCTTTCAAATCCTCGCTGTGTTTAAAGGGAAAAAAAATTCTTCTTTCGAACATACAGTTCAGTGCCTGTAGGGTCTATTTTAATGAGAGCAACGCTTCTATATTCTGACAGCGCATTTCTGGCTATTTTTGAAGATGACGTCAATAAAAAAAAAAACTGTGGACGAGGAAGAGCGGCAGATGAGCGTCGTACTCTGTGCTGTCGGTTTTGGCTCTGTGCAGATTTACAAAGCATCTGGAAAGCTTGATGTATAACAAATACAGATGGCCTGATGGAGAGCATAAACATGCCTCCAGAGCATTAAATTTAATAATCCAAGTGTCCACATCTTTATCATGTTCAGTGTGTGTGTGTATATATAGAAACTCATTAGGAATGTAAACAAATACATTAACATTATTCAGATATGAGCGGACAGTACACATGTTTTTGCTGTAATATCTGACTCCGACTTCACATCATCCACTGCTACACACAAAGCAGCATGACTTGATAAGGTGATTGATGAGGCGACTGTGCACAAATGTAAACATATGAGGTGTAGGTACTTTAAAGTTCGATATTCAGATATGTTCACCACATTATTTGTGCAGCGGAGAATGAAACTGATGTTGCACAGGTGTTATTATTAGCTCATGATCGAATATTGAAGCCTGACACTGTTCTTAATAGTATCTGATTAATTTAAGTACATGGTTAAAATATTGTCTTGTTTTGTATATTTTGTGGGCAGCTACACTTATACATATATACAGTTTCCCATTTAAGTGAATGGGAAAGTGTGTCCAAACTTTTGACTGGCACTGTACATATAAGAAGTATAATTGGCTGTAGAAAACAATTGAACACAACAAATGTATCAGTCTAGGTGTTCAAAATACTGTAATATAGTTAGTATCTTTGTGTTGTGTCACTTAAAATAGCTGTATTTGTGAAATCTGTATGTGTTACACATCTCCTCACTTAATCACTGTGCTGCAGCTTCTACATAATTAACCTCTTTGCTATCTCTCTATCTGGCAGTGCCCCAAACTGGCTATTGGTCGTCACCTGGAAGACACCACCAAGTCTCACCTGACTATGATGTGTAACCTGGTGGGGCGTCAGCGGCAGGAGATCCTGGAGCTGCGGAGGGAGATGGAGGAGCTGTCCGTCAGTCACGACGGCGTCCTCATCTGGAAGCTCAACGACTACACCCGCAAACTCCAGGAGGCCAAACTGCGAAGCAACCACGAGTTTTTCAGCCCGCCCTTTTACACTCACCGCTACGGGTACAAGCTGCAGGTGTCGGCCTTCCTGAATGGTAACGGCAGTGGCGAGGGCTCCCACCTGTCCGTCTACATCCGCGTGTTGCCCGGGGAGTACGACAGCCTGCTGGAGTGGCCCTTCTCCTACAAGGTGACTTTCTCCATTATGGACCAGAGCGACCCGTCACTTTCCAAACCCCAGCACATCACCGAGACCTTCAACCCCGACCCCAACTGGAAGAACTTCCAAAAGCCCAGCAGCAGCCGCAACTCGCTGGACGAGAGCACCCTGGGCTTCGGCTACCCCAAGTTCATCTCTCACGAGGAGATTAAGAAGAGGAACTACATCCGAGACAACTGCATCTTCATCAAGGCATCGATAGAGATTCCCCAGAAGATAATGGCTTAAGATCCAACCTATGTTTTCTTTTTATGAAGGAGAAACATAGGTTAAAGACTGGAACTGACACTTAACCTTGAAAACTTCTTCACACTTACCCTTTAGATACTTTCTGCCCTTACAGCCTCTCCACCACAGAGCTTGAAGTGAGTCTGTTGGCTGTGTGAGCTATCTCGGAGGACCTTGATATATCACAGAGGAGAAAGTGTTTGGTCTGCAGAACCATCACTCTCTGGTGTTTCTTTTTATTAATTTTTTTTATCTGTCTGCTGACCTTTTATCACAGTCCACAACAAAAAGCCTTGGAAATCAAACAGTGCCTAGAGAGTTTATCTTAAGTTATATTTTTGTTGTTATTTCTGCAGTACAAATGTTAAAGATTATGGAAAAGATATAGAAAATATGGGTGAAGGGCTTCACTAAGCCTCTGCACTTAGAGTAGAGAGAAAGTTAGAAGCTGGTTAGAGACGTCCCATTGGGGTGATCTAAAGAAGAGGAAGCTCAGCAGACTCAAGCTCAAGCCCAACTGCCTTTTGTTTACACGCTCATACAGTATCCTCCCACTGATCCCTTAACAAACACAGAGCCCTTGGTAAGAGACTGCTTGTGAGGTTTGTGCACACAGAAACATCAAATCAATGTTTTCAAGTGAGAAACTTGCAGCTTCAGTCTTGGTGATTTCATGTTTTAAAGGAATAATTTGACATTTTGGTTGAATTGAATAAGAAGATCAATGCCACTCTCGTATCTGTCTTAAAAATAAGGCTATAGCAAGCAGCTGGTTAGCTTAATTTAGCACAAAGACTAGAAAAGGGGGAAACAGCTAGCGCTAGCGATTAAGTTAAAGCTTAAAAGACTGGAAATAGCTAGCCTGTCTCTGTCAAAAGGTAACAAATTCCATCTACCAGCAACTCTAAAGCTCACTAATTCACCATTTTATATCTCGTTTGTTTAATTCATACACAAATCGTTGGACAGAGCCAGGCTAGCCGGTTCTTCCTGTTTCTATTCTTTATGCAAGGCTACTGCTAACCGGCTGCCGGCTGTAGCCTTGTATTGAATGCATATGAGAGTGGAAGCTTATTTCCCAAAATGTCAAACTATTCCTTTAACTATAATTAAAAATGCATCTCCTAATGCTGAGAAGGACCTACAACCTTTAGGGTTTCAAAACCACAGTAAAAGTAAAATTAAATGCAACTGTCGAGCTCAACCAAGGATGTTTTTTTTAACATAAAGTTGACAAGTTTTTTACCCGACGACGTTGAAGTTGCAGATCTGTCTGTGACTTGTGTTTGTCAGTAGTTCAACCCAGTCGTAAATATCTACAGGAGCGTGCAGACAAACACACACTTCATAGTGACCCTATTAGGCTTCGTGTCTATTGTGGAGTCCACCAATAGGAGAATAAAAAGCACCTTTCGACGGTCTTCGGATGAGCAGAGCAGACAAAGAGGCCAGTTGTCGGAGTACAAGCGCATTTAATAGTGAAGGAAAAGCCATGTGGCCTTTTTATACAGTATGTCTTCGCATGAGGGTTTTAAGGGTGAGCAGGGCAACATTAACACATGCATGCTTCATGTGCTACCACCTGGACCACATTTTTGTACTGTAACCTGTATTCTTGAAATCCTGTCCCGTTGGTGGCTATTTTCTCTCTTTTTTTCGGACCGTTTAAAAGTTGACACATTGTCAAAAAGAGTAGTTTTTTTTTAGTTTGGGGTTTTTTGTTTGTTTGTTTTTTTATATACAGAAAATGTGAACGCTGTTGGTAATATAACCTGTAAAGACAATGAACACTTGGCTGTGAAGTGTATTGTTTTACATAGCCTGGGCATGGATGTTGTACCGTCTGAAAGAAGATGGTTAATGACTTGGTCTCCGCAAATACGAGGGTGTCTCGGGACTGACTACACCTTTGTTGTTACCATGGTCACCGGTGTCTATCTTCAGCTCGGCACACAATGTGGCGATGAGGAGCGCTTGGAGGGATGCTGCTCTGTGCGATACACCTGTCTCCATCACAGCACCATCAGAAGCGTGGAGGACTTTAATGATACAGTACACTCATGATGTATGTGAATACTAATGTAAAAATGCAGAAGCACATTCTGTCTTTTTATTATTATACATGGAAAAAATCATGATTTCTTGTCATAATACCAGCTGATATTTTACAGTGATTTAAAGAAGTGAGAAGATGAAACTTTTTTGTAAGATTCTGTATTTTTAAAAATACTTAGCTGTTTTATACAAACAATTTTCGTTGGAGAGTCGGGGTTGACTTTGGGAATTTTCAGACCCTTTTGTCTCTTGGACATTTGGATGATTTGTTTGTACTTGTGGTTTGAGCCTCACATATTCTGTCTGTATTATTTCCTCTTAAAAGTATTTATTTTAAGGAGCCGTCATGTGAGTTTGCACAGACGGCACAAATGTTTTAATATGTTGATTGATGAGTGCTTGTCAATTTCTTAATTGAAATAAAATACCATATATTATAGTTGTTTTACTTATTGGTATTTTGTACAGTGCAGATTATGAAGAAATCAAAAAATCAGCACACTGTGGGTCACTTGTACCTTTTTTTTTTTTTTATCCAGGTAAAATTCATATTTTCAAACAGCTCTGGCACCATATTTGTAAATCTGATGTCCAATTACATGGCGCCAGCAGCACCTGCCAGCATCCATACAAATTTAAGTTAATAAAAGTCAATAAAAATCATTCAATATCCAAGGATTATAGAGACAAATCATACTAAAGACATCTCTCATAGAGCCAGTTTACAGTGTAGTTACTGAATCGCTCCACCTGGATGATGCTTTTAAAGTGACGTTACAATAAACAAATAAATCCTGAAGTTAGAATCTTAACTAAGGCTAAACAATTGATCCTACGCACCTGGCCACTTGACTTTATGGTGTACAATAATTTACCTGTAGTTTTTTGCTCTGGTACAAGTACAAAACTTTTACAACTTTGTTACTTTGTTTTTTATATTTCATCAAACTGCCTTACATAATGTCCATTTTGCCACAGCACATGGTTTGTAAACACTTTGTGAACATAAAAACTCAAGAACAATATGTGACAGTAACTTACCGAACAGGTTTCACTGCGTCACCAGTGCTGCAGGAATGTGTATTTAAAGGGTGACTTTGTATCATACTTCCATAATGTTCAAGGTCAGATTTTTAGCCCCTTGTATGGGCCAAGCTCCAAAAATGTGGTCACTTACACCTTAATAGGGAGCAAACACCAACACTGGCAGCAGCACTTACCAAGCAGCTATTAACAGCAATCGGATCAAACAGCCGTGCATGCTAGTCTCATTCTCTCCTTCTCACCTTACACATCAGAGCAGATAGCTGGTCCAGGCGGGTCCATGCTGGTATTACACATATTGACGCATAAATGTTTGATTAATTTACTAACTAAACTGTTTACTTCCTCAGAATAACTGGTTTTGTTTAGTATATTTGGACTGAAGAAGCTTTATAGTGTTTCCCTGAATTATCTGCTGTACTGACCACTGAGAATGGATTGAAAGCATTTCGAACACGAGCATGGGCTTAAAGCACCATTGAATTATTGATGAAATATATTATCCGTATTAATTCTTAATGATACTGGAAGGCTATAAAGCTCATCTCAGCATTTACATTCAGCTCAGTGATGTGTTTTTTAGCTGTCTGTGTCCTCTGAGAAAAACTCCTCTGACCCTGACCCTCCTGTCCTGGCCTCTCCACCCATTAGGATTCAAAACTAGTTGCGTTTATAAGATTTTGTTTAATAGCTTCACATTCCACCTTAATAATCCACTTAGCTCTCCTGACAGATGTGCACAGTTTGTGCTGTTTTAGTCATTATTAAAAAAAACTTTTATTAGAACAAGCCATAAGTGTACTCCAGTCCAAAAAAGAGGCCCTGCTTCTATTCTGGACAATCCATTGTAGTCAATTTGTTTTATTTCCATTTCATCACCTACTCAGTGATCTAGGTTATAGGTGAAAGCAGTCTGTCTGTCTCTGCCCTGCCTTCTTTTGTAATCTTTGCTCCAGCGCTGCTCGAGATGGAGAGAAGGGAAGGAGCAGAGGAAAGGGGGCAGAGGAAGTGAGGCAGACACTAGCCCTGCTTTGAAGCGATGCCAGGAGTTTGCATTAGCTTGCAGTTTGGATGATGTTCAGTGCAGCAGGATTTAGGGAAGAGGAAAATGAGCTTTTAACGTCAAAGTCTGAGAGGTCCCTCGGGAGGACAGTCCTCTTTTCCACTTACTGTACAATAGCTGGCCAAAGTCGTCCTAAAACTTATAATCTCAACTCTCTCAGTCTACTTTTCCCCCTTCAAAATAAAAACAACATCTGTTTTAGGGATACAGCATGACTTTTCTGTGCTTCTGTACAACCTATTCTTTTTTGAGGATATTTCCAATATCCTTGAAAAAAGAAAAGCTTCTTAAGTGAGCTTATTTTTCTCTCAGGATGTTTTTAAGTTTCCCAGTGAGAGGGATCATTCATTCATTTCAGGGAGGGGTCCTCTGGTCAGGACAGTCCCCTCTGTCTCCCCTCAGACCAATACAGAAAGTTAATAGCTGAAGTTGAAGAGACTCAAAAGCCATACCTCATACTTTCCTGGCACTGGGTGTACAACCAACAGCCCTGTGCTGCTTTGGGGCAATGCAGAATGAAAATAGTAACAGCTAATTACATGTTAGCAATGTACTCTGTGTACAGTGCTGCCTTTTGGCTTTGCTCCTTCTAAAAATGACCCTCCGCTCACTCAGTAAATTATTTGCTGGTACAGTCACGTTCTGGTGCTTAATGTGCACACATCAGCTTCATTCCTGCTCGGTGAGCTCACCCCACCTATGGTCAACGTATGCTAAAATTCAGATGCCAGCTGGGATAAAGGAGGAGGAGGAGGTGGTGGTGATGGTGGTGAAGGCGGAGAAAGGCCCAACCCATGAGGCTTTCCTTGCCCATAAAAAAGAATACATCAAAGAGAAGTTGTGGTTTATGAAGCGGTGCCATGCTGTCGTCCCTCGTACTGAAGTTTTACAATTCTGCCTCACAGTGCTGGAACTGAACCGGGTGGTATGAGAGTGAGTCGGTGAATCTGTGTCCATTTACCAACTTCTAGGAATCATAAGCATCTGATCAGGAGTTCAATCATGAGATGGACAAAAGATCAGACAAAAAGCTCACTGACAAAACAAAAATCCAATCCACTCAGACAGAATGTGAGATGTGGATGAAAGCTCTGGAAAAAGCTAGTATGTGAACCTTGAGTTAAGACTATTTGGTTTTATTAGGGTGACCTCTCTGACATATTCTGGGTGAAATTGGGGGGAAAGCCTAAAAGTTACTGTGTAAATATTTGTACATTTAGGGTACTAATAAAATATTACTATAATAAAATACCTCCCCATACTGCAGGTAGACAGGGAGTGAGAATTTAGGAGGGACCTAGAGGTAAATATAAATTAAATGAGTACTTCTAAATTACCCAGTACCTATGAAATAAATAATAAAATAAATAAAGTATCCTGTAGTTCTTAAGTGACTGAGTCGGCTTGAACGGTGCTGAGAATCAGAATCACCTTGTCGAGTAATCTGACCTTCTTGTACGTTCTGTCTTGGATTATCCCAAATCTAATCGTCTATTACTCACTGGCAGGCAGCTCCACCTCACTCATCCCTCCAAACCAAAAGGCATTAGCTCTGAGTCATTGATATAATTCCACTTATCTGTAACAAACTGGGACAGCTGCAAAAGTGCAATATTACTGTACATCATTTGTGGGTATTGTGACGTGAGTTGAGCATGTAACTAAGACACATCTCACATACTTAAATCATTAAAAACATCTGTGAAACACTCAGCTGAGATCCTAACCATATATAAGTAACCTAATTCAATGGAAGGCCTGTTTGAGGCTGTCACTGGGCAACCTTTTGTTATTTTCTACGTGAGGCTTCATGTTTAGATTGATTATAAGCTTGACTTCTCTTAATTCTCTATAAACTCCCATCAAACCTTTCTCTTGGATCACAGACTGGATGACACAGAGTTGTAGACCACAACTGTTTGTGATAAGGTTGTCTGACCACACTCACCTCACTGACCCGGTTGGCATCTGACAGCTGGACTGCACAGAATGCGAAACACCAGCAAAATACAGCTGGATGATTTATTATCTGCAAAGAAAAAGACAGTCTCTCCTGCCTATTGATTTATGCATTCCCTCTGATGTGCATCCATCCAGCGAGTGATTGATAGTTTTCATTTCTTTTTAAAGCCAGTCGAGTAAGACCAGAGGCAGTGACCTGGGGCCAGAGGTCAGTCAGACCCACCGTGGCTACCTGCCATCAGCACAAGGCTGCCAGGCCTGGATCAATTACTGGCCTGGATTACTGGAATAACACACTGGCCCTTGGGGTAGGAACCCGGAGGTGTTCACATGCACTACGCTCACCCGTACATATCAATGAAATCTTTGACTGATCATAATAAAGTTGATAAAAATACTGTACGGTTGGTTAAACTAAACAGGATTACAGAGTAAATCCAGAAAAAGCACAAATGTAACAAATACAACGTAAAATAAGATTTAGTTAGTATAGAGACACACTTGCAAAAAGAAGACTCCAGCTGCTGTTGTATTGTGTTATTGTGATTCTTTGCTGCTAAAAACAATACTTAATACAATACTTACTTACTTACAATAATAAAACTTTAAGCATATTTGTCTGGTATTTTAATCCCTGATGTCCAGCTTTGATATATCCTTGTGACTGTTTTGTATAATTTAACAAACTGTTACAACAAACAAAGCAAAACTTTAACAAGGATGGCACAATCGTGCATGGTGCAAAATAAAATGTATTTGTGAGAAAGAATTCAATCAATGTCACCCATTGAGTGTGTGAATGTCTTTTTTTTCAGATATTTTTTCTGTGCACATGTGAGAATGAAACTCCCTTCCAGGGTTTGGCATTTTAATAAGCACCTTCTCAGATAAAACAGTGCATGTTTAACTTTCATGGTCATGTGGACAGTTCGTACGCACAAGGTTTGCGGTTTGAGTCGGTGAACCTGAAAGGGCTCTTCAGTGACCGCTGCTTACATGAGTCGAAATTCATGATGACAAACCATCCCGGCAGCGTGTGAACCTCTGGAGGCTTCCTGGTCATCAACATCAAAACCTCAGTTGAAGAATGTCACTCTGGCTGTGTACTTTTTTAATTCCCCTGCTACACAGGCAGATCTTCACTTTCAGTTATATCTAGACTGAAAAGAAAACCCGTCTTTTTCTAACTTGACCTAACCTAGACCAATTTTAATACTGGTTTTGTCATTTTAAATGATGATTCTCACAGTGACAATGATCTTATTTGGAGTGGTAAAGAGATTTTGTCAATGACAATGTTATTTTCACAAAGTGTTTCTGCCTCCAAGTGACCAGCTGATGGTTTAACAACATTTTTTTAAGGACAATCTTCATAAAGACATTATTATATAGATAAATATAATAGATACATGTGTATGCATTCCTTGCTTGCATACATGCAAACAGGAAGTGGATATGAATTAATTTAACAGTTTTTTAATGGTAATAGTAGCATTATTTTAACACTTTAATATATTAACTAGTTTAGACAGATCAGGCATCCTTCTTAGAGAGTTGTAGAGATTGTGTAGACGGCTATCTTTTATTCTAGAAGAAAAAAATCTTATGCAACTTATTATTTTAGCCAAGATAAACCAGTGGTTATACACCGACTACAGCACTGATGCAGTTTAGATAGCATGCATGAGTAAGTTCAATGGCTCATAACCATGAGCCATTGAACTTACTCGGAATAGGGTTGGGGCTCTAGTTCCTTTTTTCAGAGAAAAGCTGTTTCAATTAATCATTTCTGTGTTAATGTCTTTATTTTCCTAGTTTTGCTGTTGTATTAACAACTGATAGTGACTGAAACAAGGCCTTGTTTACTTTGACAGCCATTAGTTTTCATTGTTAGTGAAGTATCACATTTGCCATCAAACAGGGCTGAAAGTGAATAGTGAATACTCCAATTTCCCAGAAATTCAACTAAAATGCTCAACAGCCAGAATTAAATTAGCTTAATCTTGGATTTAACTGTTGCCACCCCCAGAATCCTCTAACTACTAAACACAGTGTTGTGTTTGGTGTGCTTGTGGAAACAAATCTCTTTGGCCTGAAGTCCTGCAGATAATCTTAACTCCTGCATTTAGCCCCTAAGTAATGGCTCTCTGTGGCTCCAACCATGCAACCCATAATCTGTCCGTATGGTAAAAGGCCGCATGGCAGAGCAAAAGACTTGAGTCCAGACTAAAATGTATGTTTTATGGTCTTTTGGACTATTTTTATCTCCTATTTTCTGCAGTTCAACTGTACATTTAGAAAACTAGCACCTATCGGCTAGCTAAGAGTGCCATATAAAGTTATTTTTGAACACAATGAAGCTGCTGTTTTACACATCCATTTACAATAAACCTCTTACCTCACAGATGAGGCATTACACTGATTAGGCCCTCATATGTAGTAATGGCAATAACTCAGTGGGCATCTTCAGTATGTCTACATACGATATGGTAAGACTCTTAAGAACTTTGCTTAATTTTGATGATATGCTGGCGTAACAGCAATGCAGCAAATCACTTTTACATCCATCTACACTACCGTTCAAAAGTTTGGGGTCACATTGAAATGTCCTTATTTTTGAAGGAAAAGCACTGTACTTTTCAATGAAGATGACTTTAAACTAGTCTTAACTTTAAAGAAATAC
>JAVQJD010045763.1:0-15787 GCA_036023655.1 Nannoperca australis
CACACACACAAAGACCCAACGTTCCCACCATGAGCAAGCACTAGGCGACAATGGCAAGGAAAAACTCCCTTTTAACAGGTAGAAACCTCAAGCAGAACCAGGCTCTAGGTGGGCGGTCATCTGCCTCGAACGTGTGGGTTGAAAAGAAAGGGGGGGGGGGGGGAGAGAGAGAGAGAGAGAGAGCGCCGGAGGAAGGAGAACATACAGTAGTACAGTATGTGTACACATGCTTAGCCAATAAGGATTCAGGTTGTGGTTATAATATATATATATATATATATTATATGTTTTTTTTTTTTTTAAAACCTCCCATGCTCATGAATATCTCATGAGTACATAAAGTTCCACAGAAACACTGACTACTGGTGTCTGTTTCAATGGACAATGGCAGTTGCAGGACGCATGTATGTAGAGGACGTGAAAATGCATTTATGGCACTGTCATGAAATAGAGTGGGTATGAGAAAATGAGATATGCAAATGTTTAATTATTGCAAAAATAAAGCAGCACAATTGTGCATTAATAATGACACTAAGAATAATGACATTTATAGCCATAATAGAAGCTAGGTTATAAGACAGTAATTAGGTGATGAATTGGCATACACAGCACAAAAGTAAATACTAGCAATTATCTAATCTCGGTCTGCAATACAGAATGTGTGGTCAGGTTTTCCTGCATGCCTGTTGTGTTTAAATGGTGCTGTGGTTATAGCATTTGGGATGGGTCAGATGAAGATTGGTGATGGAGATCCTCCCTCTTGATCAACCAGAGAACATCCGTCCCCATACCAAATCATTTGCAATCTATACCTTTTTTTTTTGCACTCAGAGACCCAGGAGGGCTAAGGGAGTCAGAAATCCCCAATCCAAATATTGAGATTTGTATTCTTCGTTACAGCACCGGAGCGACCTCCATCCCAGAAAGTAATTTCCATTCTTGTTTATTATACTTTGAAGACATCACTTGAAGTGGTTTGAAGCAGAGTTTCTCTGTATTCAGAGAATCAATTCATTCTCAAGCTATCAGACTGTGTTTATTCAACACATGTCTGAAACTGATGCACATTTCATTGCATTTAGAGTTACAGTTACACCTGCTTTGCATGCATTCAAGGAAAGTTGTTGAAAACACGATATGTCTAAGAAATGTATCTGGGAAAACAGATGAGGAATTTTAAAGGCAGTCCTCAGGCAAGACGTACATTTTTAATATCGTTTTTATAGATAATGATAGCCCAGAAGTCCTACAGGATACATTTGGTTGTGCTTCAGAGCTATTTCATTGGTGAATAATTCATGATTAAGAAATTAAACTTTGAATTAATCTAATTTGAATTTAAATCTTTTGGCAAGAATGATTGAAGGTCCTGGTGTACATATCCAGATGCTATACTGTAGTAGATCCTGCTGCTATGTGACTTCCCGCTCTGCCTACAGGAAGCTGAATCTCAAAGCAGCCCGGTCAGAAACTTCACATTACAACGCAAAACAAGAATTATTTCTCATGCAAATTTCTCATATAATTACTGATGATGAATATGGACCACATGGAACATGTGAAGAAAATGATTAGCATAATACAGATGTGTCTTGTCTGTGCATCTGTATGTGATTGCATGAACATACAGTATATGAGCGTGTGGTTAGTAAAGATGGTCATTCTGGATTTACTTGTGTCACTTCTTCTTGTGTCCCTGTCTTTACTTTTTCTGTCTGTGGCTCTAAGAATAAAATGAAGGAGTTAATGACTATGTCAGATTGTGATGCTGGCCTTTTCCTACTGACATCCTCAATCCCCCATTTACATTTCATACCTGGACTAGCCACAGGCTGGGGACCCATGTGAAAGGCCAGAATGGATTAAGGTATCATTGTGATTGTATGTTACCTTATGGACAGGCAGGCAGGCAGAAGACCTAAATCCCTGTCTGGAGCAGAGCAGGTCTCAAGCTGCTGGTAAGCTCTCATCAGTCTCACCCTCTGCCTCACGGCTCTGCCCCTCTCATACCTAGGAGATCAGGCGTGATGCCATGTAATGGTGGACATAATTGCTTTGTCCTCTATCCATCTATTTCCTCTACTCCTCTATAAGATGGAAGTAACCAAATGAAATGAGGTGACACATAAAGAGAGCATGAGCTCTTTCTGTCGAAAAGCCCAATGATTTCTGTCTCACGTCCAGAAGCAAATGTCAGATTGGCTGCAATCTGACAATATTTTGTTGGTATATCTGGCAGTCTTTTTAGCTCACCCACATACATCTGGTATCTTAGTACAAGTCAACTGTTTTTATATTGATGCAATGCAGGAAGTAACAGATGCTGCATGCTGACTAAATATGTTGTTCTCTCTCTGTTAAACAGGGCTCATAAGCCCTAAACTCATGTTCCAGTTCTGCAAGCTTACTCCCTGGGACTGTAAATAGCCGGTATCAAAAAGTGAGCTACACCCAACGCAGTCAGTGGCTGGTATTTTCCTCCTCTCCTTTACAGATACTACAGATAAAGTGATTGTCTTATTTTCTCTGTAACACTCATGAGTCAGAAAATGTGTTTCTCATTGTTGCGGAACTATCCTACATAACCGTGAAGGATAAGGATATCCAAGGTCCCTTGTTAGTATGCAAAACAGTGCATCATATTTTTCACAATGTCTCATTTCCAATTGCAAATGGGGAAGGAATGAAAAATATGCGGGAGATTACTGCGTTAAACAATTTAGTTCTGCTTAATAGGGACTCCTTTTGATTTGGTCCCGGGCCCCTGAGATGAGCATGGATGAGGAATGATTGAGATGCACGGAGGAGCTTGTTCCTGGCTGCCTGCTCTGCTAAGCAGGCCCACTTCACCATAATAAGAGGTCATCCCTGGAGGAGTGTGGAAATGTGTCTAATTAAAACAAAATGCTTTATCAAGAGCTGAGTTAAAGTGAGCAGCCCCAGTAAAATAAATAGCCAGCAATTTCCTGAGATTCACATTCTGATAAGTATCTTATTAAAACAGCCAACTATCTAATGGAAGTGGCTGCATTGTAAGAAGACTTTTGTAATATTCTCTCTTTTTCTCTCTCATTTTCTTCCCAGCCCCCACCCCCTATGTGTGCATGCACGTAGTTGCGAGCTCCCTGTGTATGTTCGTGGCTGTGTGTGTGCATGACAGATAAACAGTGCTTTTGGGGAAGTGGGAGTCTACCTATTTTGTTAGGCATTTTGGATTTTGCTCACCTTGCAGTTAAGCAGGAGTGTAAATTACTTAGTGCTGTGGGCGCAAAGTACTTAATTGTTTTTTTATATCATCATTAGTCATCTTCCCTGACAGCTCAATTGTGGCACTGATGTGTTGAAAGATGGACCATCTGTACTTTTGCCTCTCTCTCTCTGTTGCTATTTTTGAGGTGCCATGTTTCCATACTGATGACATCTGAGTCCGTGATTTGTTGCCACAAGTCTGATGTGTGAGATTACGGCACAAGGCTGCAGCTCCTGGAATGCCTCCAAGCAAGGACGAAATAATAATGATATTAATAATAAAAAACAATTTAATACAATGCTTCACTCAGCAAACACATCAGAGCAGCTTGCAATTACCACGTCTCATGTGATTCTATCTCTGTGGAAATTAATTGCTATTTTAATTTACTTTTTCCATTGACAGATCCTGACAAGCTTAAGAGATGTCTCCACAGAGAGATGTACGTTTGTGCCACAGATCAGTCCCATTATGTTCAACTGCACTTCAGGGTGGGTTGCTTTCTCTGAAGAGGGGACAGAAAACAAAATCACAGCTATGACACCTCTTCAAAATACAGATCATCACTGATTTGACTGTCCTTCAAATAGTTGCAGAGTGTTGACTAAAACTTGAACTGTGCATGATATAATTTCACTTCTCTCTCTCTCTTCTAGTGTGTGTGAAATATTCCCTGTGTGAAATATTTCCCCTCAGTGTAGGAGAAAACTGACCGATCATCACCACATGGTAGAGGGCCGCTGAGGCTCCGTCAGTGGGCCATTACTGATGTAAATGGGCCACCTGTGCGAATGTGGTTTCTGTGTGTGTGTGTGTGCAATTGCTGATTGCATGGCAGTAGTCCCTAGAGCCTCTTGAGAATGTATCTGGTACCCACTCTTAACAGGTGGGTGGTGGGAAGTAAACAGCAGGGATGGACTTCTATAATGGACCTGGTTCAAATGCCACACACATGCCAAGTCCCAAGACAGACTCTGCACATTCTGGACTCTCCTGCTAACAACTCTCTACTTTGCTCATTACCTGCAGGATAAAAAGAGAATATATTTTGGTATATGTGTCAATGTTACGTTTAAACGCGTGTGATGTTGAACATTTACATTAATATAGCAACAAAACTGAAAATGGTTGATAACATAAATTATATATGCAAAAAAAATTATGAGGTTGGAATAAAAATGACTACCATGGTTTAACATTGGTACAGAAATAATTTCCATCATATTCATAAGATTGACAGTTTAAGTTTTTATTTAATTGTTTTCTGGTAGTTGTTCTTCTCTTCAGTCAGACTGATTGCTTACACGGGCCACAGAAGAGAGGGAATGGGGTTTCAGAGAATTCGACAGGTTGCCACATACCCTCGTGATATCTTCAAATATGGCTGAAGGGAGAAAGAATTAAAGGCATCACAAGAGGCCCCTTTGAAACCTTCCAACTTAGTATGAAATCACTGCATGCGAGCACTTTGATCAGTAAACGGTCAAGCGGCGGCCCTGCAGCCAGCCATCTCTCCACATTACCTTCGGCAGCCTCATCCCCAGCACTGTGCACGCTCCTCCACCTGACCACTGTTTGATTTGCTCACTGAAATGATCTTCCACCAAATAAGCGTTTTGCTTTGCCACAAATTACCTGTCTCTATCTCCTGTCACACATGCCTCGCAGCGTCGCTCCCTCTCTTTGCATGCACCCAGCCGCCCTGTACACTCGGAGATTACCAGTATGTACTGCACGTCACACAATCATAATTCCAGCAATTAACCTCCTCACCCGCTGTGGGCTTTGAATCCTGTAAGTTTCTGGCCTTACCTCATCTCAGAAACGGTGTATATCTACCAGGCCACATTCCAAATGTAAACATAAATATAAAGTGACCAACAGCTTGCCTGTCTGACAGCACCCTAATGGCCAATGATGTTTGCTTTGATTTCAGATCCGGGGTGGAAAGGTGCCAGGACTGAAAGTGGTTGAGTTATACCACGGAGAACCTGGACCTTGACACAGCGCCCTGCTACGGAAGAGACACGGGTGTAATTGAAGGTCTGTTACGAGAAGTGCATCTATAAAGCAAACGATGCATCTTTGCATTAAATGAAGGTGCTTGAAGGAGCAAAGATTCAGAGCTGAGCATGATGTGTGCAAATATGTATAATTTTCTGTTAGATTGCCTGTCACATGCTATTTTTGCATGTTGAAAAAAATGAAATTGAAGGGAGTGTAAGAAATATAAGAACTTAATATATGATATGAATGTCACATATGATGATTCAAAGGCTGATTACAGCTACAGTCCTAGCAATTCTCCTGGATCTGTTTCTAAAAATGTTAATAATTAGAGCTACATATTTTTCCTATTTCAACATCTTTTCCTTTTCACTGCTGAAGAATCGGTAACCAGCCTCAATCAGTCAATATGTGTCCTAAAGTGAAACATGACTGATAGAACTGTACTGTATGTAATAACCCAGCTTCACCCTGCAAAATAGGTTAATCTATAATTTTTCTCTGCACTAAACAGGTAAAAGCTCTTCCAGGCAGTTCTGTGCGACCTGTCCTTTCAATATGAATTGAGTTACGTTTCAATCAAACAAATCACAGTTTGTTCCAAACATGGCCGCTTCAAACAGGGCCCTGAGTAATGAATTGAAAAAGTCTGTATTTGATTACCCCTGCCGCCCAGGGTTGACTAAGATCCATTTGAGCGGTAGTTCGGTGAAATTCCAATATGGACACCCTCCAGCTATTGACCCTGTCTTTAAGTGGGCGCTCTGCTTTTAGTGTACTTACACTGGTTGTTCCACATCTTCTTCCTCCTGGCAGTTTTGCAATACTTTTGATGGCAGACATTGGTTCCCTTTTCCCCACTCTGCATTATTGATGCATCATAGAATGTGGATAGCCTACTTTTTGTCATAACCCACTAAGGGCACAGATGGAAGACGATGAGGGGATTGTGTTGGTGTGTTGTATAACTAAATTTTTCAATGCCATTTCATGAATTTAAAAGAAGAAAAACATAATTTTGTGTTGTCTCAGTCAAGCAAAGAAAGCTCAAAGTCAACACTTGGCAGCCAATATTACTGTTCAAAGATGTATCATTTATCAATAAAAATGAAAAGAATACATAATACATAAATGTTAATACATTTAGAAGTCAAGTTAATTTTATTTATACAGCCCAATACCACAATTCATGAATTCGCCTCAAAGGGCTTTACAATCTGTACAGCATACCCTCCATACAGATAAGGAAAAACATAATGAAGAAACCAGATACATGTTAGTTAGAATAGACTTGATTGAACTCCTCACCCCAAGCTACAGGCACTGTGTCACTGATGCCATGGTAAAATTGTAGTAAAAAAAAAAGGATTTGACAACTCTGTGTGTTTGTGATTGTATTATCTCCAAACATGTTGGAATAAATAATACATCTCTGAGCCAGAAAGAAACAAGAAGAGCAAATACATTTATATAAAACTAGAGAAAATAGAAAAACTGAAATTAAGAAATTATAGGAGACAGAGAGACAGAGAGACTGAGAGAAAGAAAGAGAGAGAGAGAGAGAGAGAGAGAGAGAGAGAGGTTCACAGTTTGGTCTATAGATGGCAGTATTCTAGCAGAAACAGAGTTGCATGAGTGTGTCACTGACTGTGTTCAGTGTGTGCTGCGCAGACAAAACTGTGACGGTAAGAACATTTTCTTTTTATAAATGTGGTGCACTATTCACTTGTCAATTATCAATATTTAAACAGTGTAGTGGTTTGAAGATGTATGGAGGTAATGACAGGACATTTAAATTTGTATGCATATTTCTACAGAGAACATTCCGAACTGTAAATTATACTTAGTATGACAGAAACTTCAGGCATCTTTTCATTATGGTGTTATGTTTTGGCAGGTGGGGGATGGTAAGTAGATTGTTTTGTATGGTTTTATGTTTAGTGCTGAAAAATACTTCTTAATATAGTCCTACTAAGAGTGCATTCTGAATTCTAGACAAATGTTCCACAAGTTGATTCATTGTGAATGTTTTTCTTTGGGCGGAAACGGTTAACTCCGTAATGAGCTGGAGTGTGAGGGGGCTGGCTTTAAACGCGCAGTGTGCTAGTGGCAGCGTACACACACTACTGTACATTGATGGAGCCGCTAATCCATGTCAGTCCGGCAGAGCCCTGTGAGAAAGCCACGCTGCGGGTCTGAACTGACGCTGCGAAATTACGCCGTCGGACGATGGCAAACCCGGCCACGGCTCGGCCATAACCTGCATACTGTAGCCAGAGCAACCCGGAGGACGCTGAATCCCGAACTGAAGGAATGTGCCGTTTCACTGACACGGTCTAGTAAAGTAACATTAGGAGGTCAGTTCAGATGGTGACGGCTCTGCCGCGAAGTTTACGCACTGAATTTGCAGTTACTGGCTGTAATGAAGGTTTTGACTTGAATGAATGACGCCGACGCCGTCGCTTAACAGGTTGTGCAGGCAGATGTATTGAAGGAACTGGAAGAACTAGTGATAGTAAAATTTTCGAAGCATCTCCGAAAACGCAGGCTTTGTCCAGATAGAGCATTTGGAAACAGTTTCACTGTGGATGTGAGTCTAGCGCATCAGTTAAAACGCAGAAGACAGCAGCCGCTCCTGGAGGGAACAGGATAACCGGGAGATACCGTTTAAATGAAGAGGTGAGTGCCGACCTGCACGCTCGTTTAGGTTGAATGAAACAGTGTGTAAATATCTGTTTAAAGCCCACACGGCTGTCATATGCGCTACAAACAAAAAACAGCCACACTTGTCTGTAAAGGTCTAATTTCCGACACTGCGGAGAGACAACTGAAGAGAGGCATTTTTCATTGTAGGCTGCAGGCTCTGATAATGTAGCAGCCTGTTTCAATATTTCACTGTAGCTTTGCCACAGCTCGTAATTTGAAATTATGTGTGATCATACAATAAATGGTTTACTAACAACTGCACTGTTTGTGCATCTAAAATCATTTCACTGGTAGTGTACAGCAGGCTTTACACTCAGGTGTTGCTCTGGATCCTTTACATCACTACCATTTATGCTCTATTGTCATTCTTTAGGATTTAGCTGCCTCCTAATGTATCCGGCATTACTGAGTTACAACCTGTTCTACAGACATGATTCTTCCAGTTAGCATCATTGTTGCTGAAGAGCTGCTTCTGGTTTGTGTTAGTTCTGGAGTATTTAATGAAGTTACTTGGCTGGCAGATTATTCTTAGTCCTTACAGTGTGTCCTAATGCTTGCAGCCACCACGGTGCTGGAATGATTTTGATTTGTTGGCCCTGATTGTTATTGCAAAATTACACAGGCGTGCTCTACACACAGTGTTCGCAGGGTTTTTTATTTATAGAATAGCAAGTAAACCTTTTTTTTTTAAAGATATGCCGACTGGCAGCAGACCTGGACCTGTGTGTCACTGCACCAAGAGAACCTTTAGAGCTGATTATTATGTTAGATTTCCCACTTTCTATGTTCACAAAAATACATTCACAAGGTCACTGATTTGGATCGCATCATCTAAATTCTGTATATTCCCTGCATTTAGTCACTTCTTGGTAAAACCAAAAACCAAAATCGCAACAAAATGAACAAAAAACCAAACCAATAATCTAATATATTGTTGCTAACTGGCATCAATTTAGGATCGACTCTGGACCTCATCTGTCCTATTCAGCAGATGCACCTACAAATCTTCATTTGCTGTCAGACTGCCAGCGCTCAGGCAAGCACCCATGACAATGCCTCTAAAGAAAATAAATGTTGCCTTAAGTAGGAAATTGCCATACATTTGCATGAAAATAACTTACATCTGCCACGGCTGATGGGTAGCATATTAATCCCTCTGCCCATGCAATCAAAACCCGTTCCTTCTTGGTGAAATCATGTTTTTTTGTGCATCTGAAGCGTGACCCACTCACATCATTATTGTAATATCCATCTCAAAGTGAAACAGCAGTTTGACCCCAAAGCCGCTACCAGGGTGGAAATTGTTGCCTTTGGAAGAACAAACCAGCACTCAGCATTGGTTTGATTATCACGAGCTGATTATATTCACCTAATTAAGTCCAATCTAATGAGAATTGAACCCCACATTCACTCATAGTGTGGCGCTGCCCCTGACCAGCAGCTGTTATACTATTATTTTATGCAGTTCTGTTGGCTCTGCTTTGGCTCAAATTTATTTTTGTCTTTTATGAACTAACACTAACCTTATATGACACAAGTTTATTGCTGCAAACTCGCTCCTTTGAAGACAAGATCATACCAGTGAATTGCTGTTAAAAATATTTCCAGTGCTGTTGTTGATAGTCTCAATTTACTCTGAAAGCAATGAATCCCAGTCAAGTTTGTTCTCTTTTTAAATAATGGAGGATGTGAGGAAAGTTGTTAAGAATTCTGCTCAATGAATCACTTTCAAGTGGTGCCTTTGAAGGCACGCCATCCAAGAAAGCCTTTTTTGAGAAACCACAACATCACACATTCATCCAATCAATAAGGTTAACCTCACCAAGCTGGAGAGAAATTGCTTTGACTGGACAAACTTAGGTCGGGCTTTGTGGAGTAGCGGTTGATGTTTCTCTGCCTCTGCTTCTCCACTTCACCTCTCTGTAGGGGGCTGCAATATTTTGATTAGATTTATGGTGAAGCTGTGTGGTCAGCAAGGTATTCTGAATTTAGCATTTCTGATGTTGGAGTGATTTGCATAAGTCGTCTGGACTGCCACATTTCCCCAGAGAAAATATTCAGCTCTTGCGCTCTGTTGTCCTGGTGTTTTCACCTGTGCTCAAATTCAAGATTGATTTATTTTAGTCAGGATAGCATCTTAACTCCAAACATTTCATCTTGACTTTTGGAACAGCCTCTATTGTGTAGCTCTGACTATTAAATCTCATGTTCTCAAGAGGATCTAGTCCTCTAAAGTACCCTGAACAGCAACCACCACCACTATCAGCATCTATCAGTATCTGCGACAAACTCTGCTGATTGGCGCACATGGCTCAAGAGCGTCCTCTGTTGATGAAGAGCAAGGAGCCTAAACGACGAGCCGGGTTAATTATTGGGCCACAGTGCGAGCACACACAGCCGCTTTCCATTCAGTGCCTCCCACTTGTACCACTCTGCAACTATGATGGCATTACAAACTCGTTTTCTTAACTGCATGATTCGCTACTGAATGAGTTGTTACTGCCTTTTCTGTGTGCTGTGTCACCACCAGCATTCACACAGCAGCACACTGCTCGCTCCTCTTTAGATTCCCCCCTTAAGGCAGCCAGACTCACCACAGTTTAGCTTGAGAGATTTTGACAAGTTGCTATGCATGCAGGCAGAATCCTTGACCTATTTCTTAATGAGTGAATTCTGCAAATCCGCTCAGCGGCTGTGTATTCTGTAACAAAGCCCCCCCCCCTTTACAGCAACCCCCACTATCTCAACTGTCTTTTGCTTGCACACACATGCAAACACGTGAACACATGCAGATAATGGTGCTTTTGTGAGTTCACTGACTCATTCTCCCACAGATATAGGTCCTCCCTTTCATATCTGCTGGAGTGTACAAATAGTGAGGGAGTGTTTGCTTTAATGAAATTGGCCTCCCGTCTTGTCTCACTGTGGGCTGTTTATCTGAACCTCTCAACTGTCCAGCTGTCACAACAGAGATCTCAATCTTCGTGACCCACACACACGCTCCGCTCAGTCAGCCTTGTTACGTGCATTCTCGAGTCTGGAATCCGTGTTTATGGAGAGCGTGTACGTGTGAGGATTGACATAAGGGAGATCTGGATCTGTGGTGACATTGATCAAGTAGAGTGCAGCCAGGGAGAACATTTTAGTCTGTGAGGGGTCTGGCATCAGTGGAAAGCAGAGGATCACAACAGCATCATTCTCTTCATCCACGCAGCAGGAGGCTTCATTCACATCTTCCGTGCTTGGCATGTCTCCTCTAGATAATTGTAAACAACATGAGCTTTTCTACCTGTCTCTGACACTTCAAGCAGCAGATTCAACAGTAGAGACAGTCTCTCTAGGCGATGATTATTCTAACAAACATTCCTATAAGCTGTTTTTGGTTGTAGAGGCAGTACTCTGCTGATATGTTGATTCAGGAGTGGAGGAACTGAGGAGTATGTCTCTCTGCATCTGGCATAACATGACACTAAACGTAGTTGAAATTCTTCCAAAACTGATACTCTGAAGTGAACTGATATCTGACAGGTATCAAGCTAAAATTAGGAACAGACATAGGAGAGCTTTCACATTTTTACAACATGATATCAACAGAATTTATGTTAAGAACTAAGCAAATAGATTTTCAGACTATGTCCATTACATAGATGAATGTTAGATCTCTTTCATAGCGCTATAGATGATTTTTCATTTACTTCCTAAAGCTGACACTGTGTTTGTTACAAAACATTTAGTTAAAATGTTGTGTTGATGCACTCCAGCTCGCTATCTGTCAGTCCGCTGTGTGCAAGTAAAATCTACTGTTGTATATCTTCTTGTAAAGACATCCCCTTTATGTTATTAACATACATAATATAGATCTTAAGATCCAGCATTACTCTTTGATAATTCCCACACAAGAGCAGATGTTAGAAAACACCAGAGGACTCCATTTAATGGTCATGCTGCTGTAGCCATTTTCATCTTCTTGAGTAGTTGCCTTCAGTGACTTATTAAATCGTTGAAACCATTTTAAATTGATGACTACAGGCCACTACATTGTTAAGTAGCAGCTTGCCCAGTATGAGCAACACATAGCACAGAGTGCAAAAATCAATGCCACTCCTTTGCATTTCATTTCACAACACACAGTGAGACTTTACTTTTTTTTTTTTTTTACGTGTGAGTACTTGAAAGAGAAAAAGCCACCTTTTCTGCTGTTGTGTTCACTGTGCTTGGATTTTGTCCTTTGATAGGCCTGTTGAGAGAGTTTGTTTCCCCATCTCTGTCAGGATGCTGGGGTTTTTTTTGTGAGAAGAAGGCTGTGTGTGTGTGTGTGTGTGTATGTCCGCAGCTCTCTTACAGGCTCCAGCCAGTCTCATCAGAGGACCGTCAGGGAACGGTTAACAGTCGTCCCTCTGCCAGATGCAACCGTGGCCAGTCTAGATCCTGCTCTCTGTATTGATGGCAGCAAGTTAGCAATGAACCCCAGTGTGCACTCTGCTTTCCCAAAGGCTTGCCAGCTTGCTGAAACAAAGCCTTTTGTACGACCGCTGAATCCAACAGATGGAGAAATGGACAGTAAATGAAAGTAGAGGGAAAAGGGAATAAAGGAATTTTGTGTAGCATGTTTGCGGGTAGGCATTTAGGCTACTCCTTTGGGAAGCCTAACACCCTCACAATGCAATACTGGCAGAACTTAAATGCTCTCTCGTTGACATGCTGCGAGAGTGATTTTGGGCCCCTATGTGAGTGGAGAAGGCAGTCTGCTCATGAGGGCTCTCCAGGGCCAGGGAAGCCTTTATTAAGATGTTAATGGAACTGCCTTCATGACACATTTCCATGGGACAGGATCCCTCGCCTCTGCCATTCTTTAGTGCCTCAATCTGCCTGCCACAATCATCAGTCTCTTTCCCTCACACAACAGCCTGTTTAGGCATTCAGCCCCATCTCCACATTCCCCTGCCCAGGCGCTCTCACTCTTTATCTGATCTCTGCTGTCACAAGCCATCCTATACCACGTGTAACAAAATTACATGATGCCAGCGATAAGGGCAGCAATCCTGGCACAGAGACCCGCAGAATAACAAGTCTGGCTGTTTGTTTCTCACTGATCTTCACACTGGTTGGAATTCGGACTGTCACCCCAGCAAGCCACGAAGGCTGTTTACGATTCATATCTCCAAACACTGTCAGCTGGTAGCTTCTTTCCAGGACACTTCCTACACTAGCCCTCAAACTGGTCCCAAGGCTGCCCAGTGCAGCCTGAACATCTTATGAAAGCAAAAACAACAAAAAAAGAAGGGGAAGAAAGACCTCAAGCTTTACATACAAATGCCTTGACTTACTTCATTTTCATGAAAGGGACTGGATGCATTGTTCCAACCATTTTCTCTTTTCACATCCGTTTAAATATAAGTTTAGCCTGGCACCATCAATAATCAATTAGCTGGTGTCATGGGAGGATGTGCGTTTTTGTTTGGCGGAAACTTGACAATAAATGAGCAACAAAAAGGAGCGGGAGAGTGAGGCAGAGTGGGTGGGGGAGGGGGGGTGCTGCGTTAGACGCCAAGGGGCAGCTGTCAGGAGCAGATGACAGTGTGTGTTTGTGTGTGTGTAATTTGTGCTTGGCTGCATGTGTTTGTGTCCATTTTAATTTATTTTTGTTTGACTGCACGACACGTGTGACGTTTGTGAGTGTGTGTGGGGCCTGCATGTGCCTGCGTGTGTGGAAGATGAGGCACCACGGGTAGAGAGTAAGGGCAACACCATGCTGCGCTGCCCACACTGCCCCCTGGTGATGAGGATGCCCCTGCCTGGCACTGTCGCCATGGTTACTGCAGGAAAAGGGGTGCAGACATTGCTTGTCTAGTCGGCTCATGTGCCATAGGCGAGCCCGGCCAACGGCAGCTTTGTCCCTCTACTATATACACTGCGGTCCAATTACAAGTGGGACCACTTTCAACTCAAAGGGGCCTATAATGGCCATTAGCCCTCTCAACCATTTCAAAGCAGCGTGTAATCTTCTTACAAGAATGCTAGTATTTGCCCAAGAATTGTAAAATCCCGCAGAGCACTGCATTTACATTAATTTAATTCTTGCTGTGCTTATTGTATTGATTTTTTCCCCTATGGGAGCTGTAGGCAACGTAATACTCAAATTCCCTAATTTTTCTTCAAGGCTCAGTGACATGTAGATACCTGCACCTATGCTCTCTGCATTGTTACTATTTTGCAGTGAGGCATGGCCTTATCTAGGTGGATGGCTCATCCACAGGCAGCAGTAGTCTGAACTCATCCTCAGCCCTTAGCGGAGGGGAGAGAAGAAGAAAAGAACGGGAAACATGGCCTTCCAAATTCATTCCTGAGTGAGATAGCAAACAGAAAACCCTGTCTGGAAAAGTCTGCCTATTCTTCTTCTATCTTATTCCTTCTCTCTCTCTCTCACACACACACACACACACACACATCCTCTTGATGAACCTTTTCCACTGTTGTACACAAATTTTAGCAATTGTGCTAAATTGATGATGAAAGACCTTGAAACTCCCACAACTTCAAAACATAGAAAGTGGCCCACTGTGGCATGTTATTCCCCATCAATGTTGATAGAAGCATAAAGGCAAACAGTTACACTGAATGAGTTCACTGCTGCTTGCAAAACTGCACAGAAGGTCTGCATTTTTAAAACTTTAATGCCTATTCAGGTTGTGAAGATACTAGGAAGGAAGGGTCTTGGGATGTATCATGAACAAAGTCTGGTCTAAAGCTGCTGTCGCCAATCCTGCAACTCCAGACTCTTTACTTTGGCCCAAGGTGATTTATCGTGTCCAGTTATGTCGTAAACAGTTATGTTTATTCATGAATACATGACTCTGATCCACGTACTGAAGCCAGTGGAAGAAAAGGGATGAAAGGTACTTAAAAAAGGGAGGCAGCTTGTCATAGAGTCTACACAAAGTCTGCGAGAATGTGTAGGCGCTCTCCTGGCATGCTCTGGGCTAAACCGTTAATAACACTTTATGAATGTAATTGCTTTTGTTGTTGATTTTGACCACGGCCTGACCTTAAAGATTATAGCTTTGTACACCGTAAACATAGGGCTTTGTGGAAAGTGTGGGAACAATAAATCCTGTTTTCCCCTCAATGCATTTCTTATCAAATGATTTCAACAAAATGGCCTTTGTGAATCATGCTGTACAAACTACACTGAGCTACAGTAACATTGAGCTCGCCAAATGACTGGTATTTGTTCCTGCCAGCCAAACATTATCAAGATGAATCTATCAGCGGGGAAGTTAGATGTTGTTGTTTCACTACTCTTACTTCCCCCTGCCCCTCGCTATCAAAGGGAAACACTGCATTTACTCAGCGGAACAGCGGGAGCTCGTCCAGACAGACACATTATTCTGCCTCTGTCACAACCAATGAAATGTGATTATGACAGCAGCGTCTTTGTGTAACCTGCATTAGATGGACAGGAAAATCATTAACATAGAGTAAGTGACACGATGTGATATCGCGCCATGCAAAACACATTATCAAAAATCACTACGTCTTCACACATCAGCTGCAATGTAGGTCAGAAGCATTGTCTTTTCTGTAGTGTTTAAGCAGAATGAATCAGGGTATCGAAGACAATTATTTAGTGTGTGACAGCAGAACGTAGAAGAAGGGAGGGAAGGGAATGGAAAGAGTGAGAAAGTCAGGGGACTGGGCATGTTTATACTTGAAAGCAATGATTGAGCATCCTTTCTTGTCTTAATCTGCAACAGTTAGGGATTTACACTGTGGGAGCTAATGCTGTTAACCCAGCTGATCTATAAGGTGCATTCAAGGGATATT
>JAVQJD010045768.1:0-27888 GCA_036023655.1 Nannoperca australis
CCCCCCCCGCCCCCCCCCCCCCCCCCCCCCCCCCCCCCCCCCCCCCCCCCCCCCCCCCCCCCCCCCCCCCAGAGAAAGGGAGTGAGTGAGAAAAAAGAGATAGGGAGAGAAATAGAGAAGAGAACAATAGAGCTCATCAGTGCATTGAGACCTGGGTCCAATCAGACACACACACATGCGCATACACACACAGACACACACACACAAACACACAAATGAGTACATGTGTTTGTACACTTTATACACACCTGTGCACTTACAAGCATGCCTGCACACAAACACACACACAACATACATTAGGAATGGTATGTGCAAGTATACAATCTCATTCAGTATGTGTACACACAAACCCAGCGGTATCCTTGCCAATTCATAAGGGAAATCTAATATGAATAAGGAGAAGGACGATGGCATGAGGACTAAATGTTGGCAAATTTCATCCACAGCAACACAAAAGGGGCTATTTCATACGTTGGGGCAAAGCTCTCCAACACAGCATCAGTTTATCATAGCTTGGGGTCAAACTCCCATCTGACGTGCTAAAAGACAGCTAACCTTCAAAGACGCTTTGCTATCCTTTTTTACTGCATAGACACTGCAATCTGCCTCTTCAGATTTATCCCTCTGTCTGTCTAGTGAGGAAAGATTGTATATGCTTTCCCTGTAAATAAGCATTCAGCCTTCATTGACAGATGGCAGGGGTATCAGTTCTCTAACCAAAGACCTAGGATCTAATATCATTTACCAGCAAAACATTCAGATCTGCTTATATTGACATTCCTGAGGACAAGTGGAGCAATGAGCAACGACTGAGGTGATGTTACTATTAGTCGGTCTAATGAGTTTTTTACATTTTACATTTTTATGGATTTATGTTTGTTTCCCTTAAGTTAAGAATGTTAGGTGCAATGACGAAACCCACTGTGCACTGACAAAACCTACACAAAACTTGTGGGCACAGTAAATCTTTTTAAAGTAATGCGTGACATTTCTTAAGTTAAACAGTCTGCATAAGGCACAAGGATGTGACTTCACTGAGAGGTTGCTTACTTAACTTGATTACTGAAGAACTCTAAAACAGTAAGATGTCCTTGTTGAACAGATCAGATTACTGCCCTCAAAAATAAAAAAATTTGAGACCACAAACAGCATGTATGTTGTCCGATAAGTAACAAGAGAACAGTTTATTTTTCAATTGTAAAATGTTCCGCTCAGTGCATATCTTAATTGTTACCATACATGACTAACAAAGCTGAAACTGATATATTTGTCACAATTGTTTAAGAACAAAATATAATGGATCTACATCTAAAAATGTACCTTAACTAGCTACAGTTAATGTAATTTGCAATACGACAACTTTTGTCATTATAACCAGCAAAAGCAACAGTGAGTGCTGGCTAAGACAATATAGATAACCGCCTGAATATTTTGCACTTTGATCCTAAATGTATGATGGCCGACAAGGGCAAACCCGCTACAACGGCCCAAAACATTTCTATTAGGAGAAACGTGCTGCAGCTTCAGAAACAATGCCAATTCAAACACAAAAATCCAAAACAAATACAACAATGGAAACGTGCTGCATAAAGCCAAAACAAATACATTTAAAGCAAACACGCTGCAAATACAGAAACGATGCAAAGTCAAAAACACACAAACCCCTGAAAACAAATGCAGCAGAAAATTGCTGCATGTCCATTGAACACAATAGAAGTTCTCCAGGCCTCTAGGGGGAGCGCTAAGTGGAACAGCTTGATTGACAAAGAGACCACATGAGAGAGTTTGTTTGTTTTTGATTGAAGCAGGAAGAAAAGCTGAGTAAAGGGGCGGCATATTCTTTTTTGCATTTGGCTTTAGTCTTTTCCTTCCTAAAGGCCTGGAGAACTTCCGTTGTGCTGACTGCATATGCAGCGGTTTTCTATCCGTTGTTGTATTTGTTTTGGCTTTTCGTGTGGTTTTTCGTTTCTGAAGCTGTAGCATGTAGCTGTCAATGGAAATGCTTAAGGCCGTTGTAGCATGTTTGCCCTTGTAGGCCACCATATAAATTGGCCAAGGAAAAAAGCATGATGCTGGAATGAAACACCAACCATGTAACATGTAACATGTTAGCAGCATTACAGTTGTAGTTTTCCTTGGGTTGTGAATCTTTATTGAGTGACTAAAGTTCTTGTCACTTGCTCAGTTGCACGCGTTCACTCTCTCAGATTTTTATTCCCATATTCAAGAAAATAATATTTTGGATTTCAGAGCCTTGGACATTCTGAAAGCCACCACACTACTAGCTTGGAGAGAATCCTGAACGCTCCCTCATGGCATCATGTACAACAGTAGAATGAACAATGCAGTGAACTATAGGTGGAGGTGTCGCACAGCTCAGTGTTTTCCTTCTGGCTATTTCAAGTCTTGGCAGTCTCACGCCTCAACCTTGGTGTTCTATAGGTGCTGGGGATGAGCGATGGTGTTAACACTACTAAAGGTGTAAATCACCTCACCCTCTCTCCCTTCCTCCCTCCACTCTCTTTCTCTTCCTCACTGCAATGTTGTTCTCTTCACTCGCTAGCAGTGCTGAGAGGTGATTGGAGTCTTCCTAGTCTGATAATGGGCCACACACACACACACACACACACACACACACACACCTTTATACAGCCACAGAGTAGAGAGAAAGAGAGAGAAGGAGACTCATCAAGTAATTAAGGCCCTGGCTCTCCCTTGGAAATTAAAGGAATGGCCCTTTGCTCTCCTCTCTCTCTTTCCCTCTGTCTCTCTCTCTCTCTCACTGTCTCTCTCTCTTCCTCTTCCTGCTGTTCTGATTGCTGTCTGGCTTCTCTCCTCACCTGAGTATTTCACTCTCTCTCCCAGGCAGCCAACCCATAGTGCATTGTGCTGGTGATTACCCCACTGTGGGTAATTGCGCTGGCGGTTCGCTCACTGTTATTTCCCCCACTCTCTGCCCATACAGAGGAGGAGGCACCTCCCTTGAGAAAGAGGAAAGGTGTCTGTGTGTCTGTGTGTGTGTGGGGGGGTGCACATTTAGTTGTTGTGTGTATCTGTGTCTTATTGGGAGGGGCAAGCTAATAATGAATACACTGCATGTGTTCCTGTGTGCGCTGTATATATTTATTTTTACTGTTTTGAGGGGAGGCATAATCCGTGTGTGTGTGTGTGTGTGTGTGTGTGTGTGTTTGTGAGTACAGTGAAGCCCAGCAGGTCATGCACACAGTCAGTCCCATCTCTCATGTCCTTGAAGAGAAAAGCGAGTCAGAAAACTGCTTTTGCTTTGGCTCACTCTTCCTCTTTGATAGAAGCAGGAAAGTCATAAAGAGCCAGTCCACTTCACTACCTGACAGCTTCTCTCACACTCGAGCCTCATTGTCTCAGAAAACACCGCTGTGTCCAAAGTTTGTTTGTCTGCCTGTGTTAGCAGGTATAGAAAGTAGAAGGATAGATTGATGACAGTGGACAGTGTGACAAAATATAAAGAAGCAAGCCCAGTCCACTGGCTGCCTCGTCAAGACTGTTTTTAACTAAACTAGTCGTCAAATCACAGAATTTTTGACATAATCTTTGTCTTCATTCAGTATTTTTGAAATACGCACCATCCAGCTGTAAGCATTATCTATTTCATCAATGATGGAATTAATTTGCTTACCACCTTAATTATTTCATCAGCTGATACTATTGTTTAACTGGTGGTAGATATCTCATTTAGGAGAGAAACATCCCCAATAGACAGCTATAGGAATAGGAATTGGGAACTTTATCTCTATGGTACCCCAAAGTGTTCAATATTAAATAAATAATAAGACATAATGAAATTAATTATCTCCATAATACAGTAAAATATAGAAATTAACCAATATATATGAAAAAATATGGAATACATTAATAAAACTAAACCTGTGATTTTTTTCATCATTATTGTTATTGATTTTTATTTGAGCATAGATTTCTATTTTGAAATGTAATTTTTAATAAGTCTGTTTTTATTTCATAATTATATTTTCCCTAATGTTTCTTTTTGACATTGCTTGCAAGAGCAACAATGCTAAAGTAATCTCAATTAACCAACCTGCTACTGTAATTAATGCAGGCTACAAGGCTACTATTGTACCTTCCAAGCCAACCAACTTACTAGGTTGGCTTGTGAGCTCATAACTTTATATCAAACTAAAGAGCCAGTGTAAACAAGTAAGATACACAACTCTGTAAAAACTGTATTTCACACGCTCTCTTATTTTATTTTCTCTCTACTCGAAAGAAGATTTGTTGGAAAAAATCCTGCAATAATAAAGTTTTCTTCGTATGGTTTCTGCTATATCACTGTTTTGACAGTGTGGTCAGTGTAATGCCTCAGTGGGATTTAGAGGGATGGGGTGGTTTAGTTTAGGGATATAGTGGATCAGGTCTTGTTTTCTAAGCGGAAACCCTTTTGAATTACTAACCTCTGTGTTGCCTGGGCATGGAGAGTACTCCTGGATAGACATTGAGCACACTGCCACCTAAAATAACAAAAGAGAAATAGTTAGAATGTGGGCATGAAGCATGGCAATTGATCTGCTCTCTGCATAGCTGGACAAATAAAGAGCACTCCCACTGTATTAGAAGACATGCGGGTTTGGCTCCAAATTCTTTCTCAAAAATCTTTTAAAGTTAGAAATGATACACTGTTTCCTGTTATCTTACATTGTGTTTTCAGTCCAGCCCAGTGAAAGCATTTATTTCCACAGAACAGTGTGAGGAGGACTAGATAAAGATGCCAACTGGCTTTATTATCAGATCAAGACCAGCTCCTGCTCTCTGGCTAATCAGACCAGCTAACAAACACAACATCACCCAAAAATATTTTGTTGACAGGGACACATTATTTCCATTCTCCTCCTCAAGTTATCTTGCCCTCAACTTTGTGCTTGACTCGCCGTACTTTTGGGACTATATATATTTAATTTACATACATAAAGAGCCCAGGGTGATGTGAGGATCTTCCATATACAACAGAAGAAATACAGGAATACACCGCGATACTGCTCTCACCTTAGCCTGGAATCCATCAAACACATGTAGCTGTACTCTGACAATGCTGGTTTCATCTGCAGCACGAGGACATTCAGGACAAGAAATCAGAGTCGCTTCTTCACCTCCACTGTGTGTGTGTGTGTGTGTGTGTGTGTGTCCAAGAGGCAATGAGCAGGCACTGAAAAGAAAACAGGATATGGAACAGAGAGAGGGAGAGCAATACAGAGAGAGATTTCATCTCCTTTCTGCCTGTATACATATCTGCTAGAATGTAGGTCAGGCAGTCCCAGTAACTCTCAGAGCCTGGGAGAACGAGATTGCTGTGTATGTGTGTGTGTGTGTATGTGTGTGTGTGCATACACATCACATGAATAAAGCATGTGTCTCTTTGTAATATGTGTGTATTTGTGTGTGTCCCTTGTCCTCAGGTGCCATATATGTGTTTCTTTATATGATGCGTGTGATTTTCTTTCTGTGTGTCTAAAATGCCTGTCATGTACTGCATGCATAATAGAAAATGTCACAGCGGACATCACAGCCCACTTTCTTTACCGCAGTGTACATAACCATACAATAGCACTTTCATTACAGCCAGAGCAGCCAGTCTTCCCAAGCTATTTACAGATTTACAGTGTGTACCCTGGCTTTGATAGATACAGGAGCCCAGTAAAGGGCAGGTATGGTCCCCTCTCATTCTCCAAGGAATAGATTGCTAGAATATCACCCAGATACACACACACATACACACTTGTAGGATTCAGGGCTGAGAAGAAGTCTACCAGTACTTATATTCTACCTCTGTAACAAAGAGGAAGAATAAGGGTAGCTTGTGCACATGTGTGTCCATACATGCCTGTGTATGTGGTTGTATAAGACTTGAGATTATGTGTGTGTGTGTGTGTGTGTGTGTGTTTGCCTTCCTGTGTGTGTGCTCCCATTGTAGTTGAAGGCCTTCCCTTGCTGCGCGCTGTCTGTCACTGTCCTTGGTGCTGAAACTAGCAGACTAGCACCTCAACTCCATGACTGGAATACCATACACAAACACACAGTACATGGCCACAGTGTACTGTAATCTTGCATTGTATCTTCTTTTGTTGTATAGTTGGACTCTTGGCATTTGTCATTTTCCAGTTGTCTTCTTTCTTTCTTCCTTTCTTTCTCTCTTTTTTGTTTTTGTCCCCTCCCCAAACCCCTTGTTTTTACCTGATACACCCACACAGATATACAGGGGGAATGTGGTGTGTGTCCTGATGAAGAGTCAGAGAGCTGTGATTTGTCATCAGCCTCCACATGAAGACCTTCATCAGAGGACAGACCCATCACTTACACTCTGATTATAATGACCATGGGGCCAGGGATGAGCGTGTGTGTGTATGTGTGTGTTTTATTGAGTAGAAGAAGTAGGTGGAATTATGTCACAAATTTGCCAAATACCATTCAGTCAACGTTGGATTTTGTCAAATACTGTAAGAAATGTGTTCTTTCTACTACCATAGCCACTATTTTATCTCAAGTTATGCATTTTTACATACTCAACATGCTAGCTGCCCATGCTCATGAGCACATTGACTTTGTTTTTCTGCCAATTCTTTTTCTGAATGAAACTGCTTTAGGACTGCGCCGGTGCTGATAATCAAATACAAACCAGCCTTTCGTTCAAAAACATAAAAGACAGCAGAACCGGAGTCATAAAATTCAAATATATTTTGAGTGGCCTATTGTTTCGTGCTATCCCCTTACAACTCACTCACACTGTTGCCAGCTTGGCCGTGCTTTATATTCACTACAAAAGAAAAAGGTGGCAAACAGAGGTGTGTGCGTGTGTGTGATGAAGGGTAAAAAAAAAGACCCCCTGCTGGTTCAAAGTAAAGTCCGCTTATGCACATCACCACCACCACCCCTTTTACATAACACACCACAGGCACTCAGAGCACTCCCTGTATTCCTATGGTTGTTTTAGTCCTGAGGGACCAGCTATTGTTTTGATTTAAACTGCTTTGAGACAGGTTGGGAATGACTGTGGTGTGTGCTTGTGTGTGTGTGTGTGTGTGTGTGTGTGTGTGTGTGTGTGTGTTATGGGCCGTCTGGTAGGCTCCCTATGGGGGCCTTCATTCTTTGTGATGGTCCATCAACACCTCATCTGTTCTCTCCCATACATTCTCTCAATTAGCAGCCGTGGATGGAAAGAAACAAAGACACGGGCAGCGTTGGAGTGCATATGTTCATTCACTCCTTCATCTTTTTTCCCTTTCTGTCTTTATTTCTTTCTGTGTCAAAGGTTATTTTACCTTTTAGATTTTTTGACAGAGTAGGACATCGACCCCTTTACTCACTTCTCTCCCATCATCCGCCACTCTCCCTCCCCTTTCCTCTTCTCCTCTAACCCGGCAAAGGATGGAGAGCTGAGGAGAGAAATCATGGAGGCAGGCACGGATCATTAGCTATATTTGTCCCCACTTCCTGCAGAAGATGATAGATCTAGCTAATTACCCCATGTTGCCAAGCCTATCGCACACGACAAGCGGCCGTCGTTATGGAGGAAATCAACGTTCGCTTGGCGTGTGCCGCATAGCTGATGCTATATGACTATTCATGAGCCTGGAGTCAAAGGAGAAGAGGAAATATCAGATGCTGTCATGGCTGTATATGAATGTGATTGTTCTGGAAATGATTTTAATGATGCATCATCTCTGTGTTCCTCTGTGCAGAAAATGAGTTTGGAGGAGACGTGGTGAGCTGTTCCTGTCCGGCTGAACGTCAGTAGGTCACGGTGGAAGCGAAGGTCTGGACCAAAGAGCTGTCTCAAGCCCAAACCATTTCAGGTAGTGTGGTGCATCCCGCTTTTACACATAAACCTGTTCAAATGTGTTTTTGTGTGACCACGTTTACGAGCTTGTTCTGATGCAAATTTGCGTGATGAGTCTGGATTGTGCAAATTTCTATTGGCTCTTTTATATTTCGTTGATTTTATAAGCAGAAACATAGCATGTCACATGACAACAATATGAAACCACACTGCTCATAGCACTAACAACAATATAATTTCTTTTTAAGAATGAGCAAAAACAGTAACACTGTGGTACAGCATTTGTCATTTGTTATAATGTCCTAAAGAAAACAATTAGTAAACCAGTCAATCAACAGAAGGAGTAAGGAAGAAGTTGATAATCACACTCTTTACAGAATCTGTTATTCTGTATTTTAAATTATCAAATTGTTGATATGAGCCCTTGTTTCAAAAATGTATCCAACAGTTTTAACCCCTCTTGTGATATGTGCCAAATTTCAAGTGTAGATCTTCCTTAGCCAGAAGGGAAAGTTTTGCTATTAATTAATCTAAGAGATGAATAGTTTTGGTGACCTGCATGGTTGATAATATGAAATCAATTTTTTAATTTCTTTAAATATGATCATATTTGGGTTTTTTCCACTGGCCCTTTTCATTTTAGAAAACCATGTTCAAACACAAGCCAATACACACCAGTTTTTATAGACTCCTGACACAATGTACTTCCAATAGCAATTTCCTTTATTCTGCTCCCTATTCAATGAATGCAGTAGCAATGATGTTTTAAAGATAAAATATTTTATAGACAATGGAGGTGGATAGAATCAAGATTTTATGAATGAAAAAGTATTACCAAAGCCATTTTCCATACTGGTTAGAAATCACTCCCCAGATTTTCGCCTCTCTTTCTGTCTCCATCACCCTCGCTCTCTTTCTCACTCTGACTGTCAGCGCCCACTCAGATGCTATCTCCACAGCCCTTCACGCTAATTCAGATGCACTTAGCATCGGTTTGGCACACATGTTTACTGTCACTAGATGATGCATGGCGTAAATACCTATTTGCAGTGAAATTCAATAGTGCCAGCACAGTTTTGGTGGCTCCCTACTGTTAAGCTGTACAGAATACCAATGTGAGAGAGAGCACGTGTGTGTGTGTGTGTGTGTGTGTGTGTGTGTGTGTGTGTGTGTGTGGCAGAGGGTGGGGTTGGGCGCGATATGCCTGAAACGCATTCTCCCAAAACTTCAAGGTGAAAACAAAGGGAAACTGATAACGATGTGAATTGTTGTGACAGATGTCTAAGCACCCCCACCCCCACTTTGCTACCACTAAAATGCTAAACACACACACGCAAAATGCTTGTTCTGTGTCTCAGTGCATATTACAATAATCATTGCGTTTCTTATCATGTTTCATTCCCAGTAATATCCCGATTCTTCTCTATCAAACAGCAAAAACCCTCTTCTTTTTTTTGTCTAATGGCATTCCTGTGTCCTATGTAACTATGAAGACACTCTAATAATAGGCACAGCCACTTTAATTTCCAAGGAAGAGAATTTACATATTATTTTCCTATTGATGCCAACTGTACAATCAATATTATACCAACGCAAACACAGTTGGCATTTGGACAGCTGCTTTTTCCAATATGTGTGCTGAATAAAAAGTTTAGCAGCATTCCACGTTCCATTCACAGCATGCATGTACTTTCAAAGGGTGCCAGTCTTTTATGAGAATTTATCTTTGTGCTGAATTAAACACACAAGTGTTTGTAGCATTAGATGGTGTGCATTTGAAATGAGATGCAGACTTCACTTGATGCCGCCACCACATCCCAGTCCTGTATTCTGAAAGTGAATGCAATTTTTGCACAATATCTATATGCTGCATAATATGCCACATGGATTAGGATTAATAGATGCAAATTGCAAAACATGGAAAGAACTTGTGTCATACACATTTAGAGGCAATACATGGTAAACAGGAACATGAAGTACAACTGGATTTTTTTTTTTACCTCATTGACTACTGGCTCGTGCTTGGTTTTGAATATACCAGCTGAATCCCTGTGGAGATCATGTGTGAAAGTAAATGATGAATTACACTCACTCAAGTAACACAAGTTACGTACCTCCAACTTAATTGTTCTCCCACAATAAGTTTGTGCAACAAAACCATCAAGGAAAAATTGCCTTGTCTAAATGTAACATGTCATTATCAGCCCAAGTGGTGTCAGTTAATGGAGATATGGCAGAATTATAATAATAATTTTAAAAAAAAGTTTTTATTTAAGTGACAAATCACACCTAAGAACTGTTGTTATGTAGTATAAATTTCAAATATATTATGAAAATGTTTAAAAAAAAAAATCTAATAATATTTTAAACATTTTCATTATTCATTATTACAAAAAAATATATATACTGGCATTAAAGCACTCTAATTGTGCATGTCCTGTGAAAACAATGTGCATCTAACATTTTAAACTTTTAATTAACTAAGAACAACAGCTCTATTTTCAGCTTTTTAGCAATGCTTTTTTCAGATAATGCAGCAGGGCTTTAAATGTTTGTTTTGCTAAGGAGTAAGATATTTTTCTCCACCCAAAAGGAACACTTTATCTTGAAAATTTAAAATTACTAAACTTGGAGATGCATGGTTTTCAATGAAATAATTTACATTATCACGAATAATCAGTTATTTCTCTGGTTTGTGTTTGCTTAACAAACCAACCTAAACTTTTGGTGCTTGGATCAACGTGACTCTGTGGTTATTCATCTGGGCCTATAATGCCATTGATCCAGGGTCTAATTGAGACGCAGACAGAGAAGGAGTGGGCCTCCTCCTAATCCTCAATAAGCAGGCTAACCTTCATTAGAGCCGTGACATTTTCCCATGGGGTGCTAAGAGAGAGAAAAAGCCAGACAGAATATGAAGGGCTCTCCAACATATGGCAAGCCAGCAGAGGCGTGCATACTTCCTGGGTCCAACTCTCATGAGGAGCCGACAAGCGGAGGCGACAAGACTTACACTGCTGCTGCCGTTATTGTTGCTGTTGTTTTTTTTCTGCTGCCGGGTTTGCTTGTTGTTGTTCGGCACGGATGCAGGCCTTGCTTAAAACCGGGGCCCTTAGAGAGAGTCTGACAGCTTCAGAAAGGCGCTGTTAGTATGCGTATGTGTGCGCACTTCAACTAAACATGCATTTAAACAAGTCAGTCTCATATTTTAGTCCACTGCTGATATGTTTATTTGAACAAGAAAAGGCATCTGCAAACAGGTTGAGACCATTTAATTTTTTTTATTTTAGAACCAGACAGCTTACTCTAATAGGTTCAAGAAAGAATCAGGCGATTCTTTACATATATCTATTTTAATGTAATTATCAGCAGTGTTTCCATATTAACAAATAATAATTTCAGTACATTTAAGATTTTGCAGCTACATTTCTAAACACAGTGTACGGTTGCTGCCGTTGGAAAAGTTTCTGTCCAGAGAAGAAGTGGGAGTAAACATTGACAATACTTTCCATTGCTAAACAGACAGAGAAAAGAGCACCACCTACAGAAACTCGGATTTGAAAATGTATCTAAAAGTAAAATAAAAATCACAATAGTACCTACGCTGTGTGCCTGATAAGTGATCTCTGGGTATTTCAGGACAGAAATAGCAGCATTGAGGACGCAGTAAATACAACGGAGAAACAATTATAAAGAGAAACAGCTCAAAAAGCTTAGATTTGAAATTAACTGGACATTTAATTAATTGTTCCATACATATTTTCTGTTTTTGAATGTGTGACACAAGTGAGCTCTTGTGTAAAAAGTCAGCTACTGCATCAAGGAACACAGACATTTAGGACAGGGTGCTGTAATGTCTGTACTCTATTGTTGACACTAAAGAGTCCACGTGCTGTAAGAACATCTTATATGCAACATTATTCATCTTCAGCTTTGAAGTGGATCCCACTTGTTGAATCCCTCGGGCTAGTACCGCAGATTTTTCCAGAGAAGCTTTGGTGAAACAGAGCAATGATGAGACCAATGAGAGATGCTCAGTGAGAGGGGACTAATTCCACTTTGCTCACATGACTACTTCAGAAACATTCAAGGTGACACACTTACATACATGCACACACTCTCAGCACTCTGCTGATGAAATGGGAGAGGAGAGAACTGGATTCATAACTTGCTTTTTTCCTTTTCTTGCTTTTTGCCAAGGATTCCATTGCTATGGAAACCACACTTACACTTCATGTAAAATATATATATTTATATATAAATAGTTTAGGTCACCCTTGTTTCCTCCCTGCTACGTTAATAAGATTTACAAGGTATCCTCACCTCTCATCATTTTATTTTTCTCCCATTGAAACATTTATGGGCATTCATAAAGAAACACACCATTAGGGCTGAGGGGCTGTACAGTACAGTAAATGTGGCGTCAATAAATCATGTTTAATAAAAAGAGACATCCAAACAGGGCCAACACCTCCGTCATAGTCCAAGTCAAGCAAGCATGAATATTTAGGGACATCTGGAAATAACAGAGCTCTGTTCAAGGCATTCAGGCTCCTCAACAATTTATAATGTGTTGGTGAGGCGGATAGACCTACTTTTAGGGGGGGTATGGCGGTCTGATATACATGAAAGAGAGGTGGAAGGCAGGATAATGCTTACTCTGGCATATCAAGAGCTTGAAAGGCCTGAATACTGAAGAGGAGACGGGATGAATGGAAACCATACATTTAGTGTTAGTGATGGAGTTATGTGTGCAGTTCGTCTGTAAAATGACCAGCACATTGCTGAATGAGTGCATGAATGTTTGGACAGATTGAGTAGGTGGATAGAGGGAAAGACTGATAAATGAGTACTTAAAAAAATAATGTATCGCATCACTGCAAAATCTATTTATTATAAAAATGGACTATATGACTGTTCATAAAACATTTCCTCAAACATTTTTCAGTGTTAACAAAAGAGATAGTCGTCAATTTCGAAACTAATTAATATGATAATCTGTTAATTTGTCTTGGACAAATCTTTGCATAATTTGTAGTGAGTACACAGAGTACACTTCTGACATTATAACCTTTTTTACCAGAGACACATTAAATATTGACTTTTTAATAAAGAGATCCATTTGTATAAATGCATTCTTACCTGCTCTAAATTCAGCAGGACATGTTTTGGCAAATATATTTTACTCAGCAATGATTTATGAACAGTAATCTAAATGTTGCCTAATCTTTAAATTACTTTGATCATTAACACAAATGTCAAATACTGATTGTCTCAATCATCTACAGTGTAGTACATGGAAGGTTACATCTAAGTGTTGCAAACATCAGATGTAAATAGCATGCTATTCTAAATATAAAAGAACATGTATCCAAATTAAAGATCATTTTGCGATGCTGTCTGTTGTGTGTTCAACAGCTTGTTTGTGCCTTCTCTGCAGATGGAGGTGGATGCAGACGATAAGCGCCATCGCACACGCTCCAAAGGTATCTGCACGGATACACACGCACACACACAACAGCACTGCCATTCAGGGTGACCTTCACTCCCCCCAGCACGAACACACACGCACACACGTGCACAGACACAAACATGCACATAGACTGTACACACACCACTGCACAAATCCCAGACTGTCACAGCTGAGTTGTCTTTTCTCACTGCTCTCTCTCCTCCTCTGTCTCTCTTTTTATATATCTTGCAGAAACAGAATCACAAAGTTCACATTTTAAGAGCTTTGTTCAAAATGAAATATCTGCCACAGTGACATATAATCCTACAAAATGATACCTAGTGCAAAGTGAAAACAAATGATGGAACAGGTAATGCTCCGTTTTAGCTTACAAACCAACGGCACTCTTTTTCCTATTTTATCAGTTTGTAAAATGCTCTTCCAAGAAGGTGTTACCAAGACTTTGATATTACAGTAAATATACCCACCTAACCAAGGGTGAAATCTTCAGGTAGAACCCTAAGAAATGCACACACATTAAAATAATGCACTAATGGCTCTTTAGCCCAGCAGCTCTTGATGTTCAGTAAAACAGAACACAGAGTGGTAAGGACCATGTGCCACAGACAATCCCTGCTGCGCTGCACAGAATTGCCACCCTCGACTGCATGTCAATTTTGACCAACAACACAATTATAACTGGTCAGTTCACAGTTTAATGACAAATCAACTACACACCCAGTTTTCAAAAGACAAGTGAGAGTGAAACCTGAACCATCCTCCAGCCTGTTGCTAGACATTGAACACCACCAGACCAGATAAGTTCATCAAGAGCAGCAGCACACTGATTCATATCAGTGATGTTACAGTTCAGACAGGCTGTGCTTTATCTTTGTCGTACGCCTCAGACCACGATCAACTGTGCATGGTGGGAGAAGAATACAGAACAGCCAGAATGAGCCACGCTCATAGCTGTTGTGTTCCGTGTTACATATTGGTTAACATGTAAACCAATATGTAGCAGGAGAAGTTCAGAGACCATCCAGTCTCAATATTCCACTTAATGTTGACACATTTTCATGTTTCATATACTGAGGGAGATGTGTGACATCCCATCCCCCGTGGCATCTAACTTTGTCACGTAAAACTTAAACAAACATTGAAAATGTTGCCCGGCCTTACCTCCCTGCCATGCCATAAGTCCACTCTCACAGGTTTAAAGCACGTAAAAAGAACTGACCATGTTTTAATCAGAGGACCCTTTTGATGCATATTTTATTTCCTTAATTTTAGAAAGCATCTAACATCTTCCACTAATCAAAGAACAAGGTGGTGACCATTGTTCATCCACCAAAGGAGATCAGGCACTTTGTAAGCTGTGTAGTGAAGGCTATGACCACAAGGCCCTTGTTTGATTGAGTTACATGTTTCCTGTGCTTGTCGGCCAAAGCGAGATCAAAGATATGAGTGTAGGACTGGCACTGAAATCATCTTTATAGCTGTGTCCGAAATCACTCCACCATTCATTCATTCTGTACTCCCTTTATATTAACACTTTTGACTTTTGACTGGCACACCTGATCATTTTCACATTTATAAAATACGAGAGAATGCACAAAACCAGAGCCCTGGAACTGGCTCACCTAAATGGAATGCAGCCATTAGTTATTAATGCCAGGCCCTATGCTTTTCCTGCTTTGGCAAGGCCAAATGTCTGCTGTGAAAAGGATCGATTGTTTAGGGCACCATGAAGTGGATACATTTCACACCATAAATGTAAATACAGTGCATAATAGAATGTTGCAGGAATAAGTCCTAAAACCCAGAAATGAGTTAGCATTTTTGCACTTACAGTTACTTTGTCACAAAGTCAGAGGGTTTCTGAATGGGTTTCTGGTTAGATGCCTGAAATAAGGTCTGTGGTTAAAACAAGCTTAGGAGATTTTTACAATTTGGTTCTGTGACATAGAACAAAGTCAGTAAATACCCCACTCGTGAATTTTGAAGCTTTTACATGTCTTAAAACAGGCGGTTGCCAACAAGTGGCTAAATGAGACGACAGAGGTTGTCGGGGACATTAAATGTCATCACACTGAACACATATGGAACAATTGTGGAAACTGAAAAAAAACAACACTGAAATATAAAACACAGTAGACTCGCACATAAAATACAAAAAACTGCAAATCCTTTTATTCAAAATTAACCAATCAGATTTTACTCTGATTTAATATTAAAAATACAAATAACAAATTAATATACTAATAATGTCCTGATTTCATTAAAAAAAATGAAAAATAAAAATAATGTGTATGTATGTAGGCACAGCAGACTGGACTGTTTAAAAATAATTGCTAATCACATATTGCCAATAAATGAACACATTAAAAATGGTACAAATACGTATCTATTCTCCATATACACTGAAAAACATGTACATAACTACTGTATAGCAACTGTGCACTAAAAGCTGTTCACATTTAAAGCATTTCAGATAAAGGTAACACACTATTGAGAAATTGGTCTTTTAAAAAAAAAGCATGTTCAAGGAAGCACTAAATGATACAAAAATGACAGGGATATATGTATTGTTTATCAGTTGAGTTGCTCACACAAATACAACCAAATTCCTGCATTTTACTGAGCTTAAAGTGTTTCACTGGTAATTTATTTCATGGTAAACCTACGCAGAGCATAAGTCACAATGATCAACTATTCAGCAGGTTCCTTTTTATGTGTTATACAAAAAGGCTGTGGATTTAGCATGCACAAGTCAGTCCTGTTTCATAATCTCTCTCTCTCACTCTCTCTCTCTCGCTCTCTTTCTCTCTCTTTCTCTCTCTTTCTCTCTCTCTTTCTCTCTCTCTCTCTCTCAGTGCCTGTGGATCCAGCATTAACAGAGCTTTTCAGGTCAGTGGGATTGAAAAAGTGCACTGCACTGATACACAAACACACGCACAAAAGCAACTCAAACACAAATGCACAGACAGGCGGAAAGTAGCCAGAGAGTAGCAAACACATACTCAAACACACCCACACACGCATACACACACACACACACACACAGAATTGTCCTGCTGTTGTCATAGTGCCGAGTTAGAGACAGTCAAACAATGCATGGGTCAACTGTCACCTTATTTCCAACTAGAGACATTCCAGGCTTCCCTCTACTGCTTGATAGCTGCCCTCGCACCAGCAACCAGTCACTAAAGTGTGCTTTGGTGCTTCTCTTTCTTCATCTTCCTTCATTCTTTCTTTTCTATTTTTCAGTTTCTTCAGCCATGAAGAAATACGTATGGATAGTTCACTTTCTCTCTCCTCAATCCTCCCTCCTAGTGTGAAATTCTCACTCTGACTCCCTCCCTCTTTTTGTACCATCTCCAATGTCACAAACGATGATAACATCAGAGCTTCTTTTGTCCCTCCAATTAATACAATTCACCCATATGAAATATTAAATAAGAGGGTTTTCTCCTCTTTTAATGTTCCAACTAGACGAGCTAAATAATTCTGTTTTTTGTCTCATGTACTTGATGATATTTAGCATGATAGCCAATGATCAATTCATTACCCATGCAGCACAACTCTTTCTACGCCTACAGCCTAAAAGTTCTTATTGGGTGAGTTGAGTGGGCGGAAGGTATAACACAACTCTATTTCAAATTTGAAAGGTTTCTTTGTCACAGGAAAAGTTTCTTCCCAGTGTATTTTCTAAGTGTTATTGTCATTTTTAGGAAGGCAAAAGTGTGAGGATGAGCAAAAAGTTAATTATAATGCATTTTCCAAGATAGTAGCTATATTAGATTGCATATTATCAATAAGATAACACTTGATATGAGCTATATTTGCACAATACAGTGTTAGATATTTACTTTACCCTCATGTTAGCGACAATGGAAACAATGCAATTTGCCATGCAGTGTACACACTAGAGAAGCTGTCAGTCAAATAAATCCAAGAGGGGCATGACCAGGTGAGCAGGTCAGGAACAGGCAGCAGGTCAAAACACAGGAACAGGCAACACAAAAGCAGGAAAAGTCTGAGGGCATGTTGTGAGCAGGTAGACAATGGCAATGGCAGGGCCTGGGGAAGTTTCCTGGAAGCAGCCCTCTTACGTACTGAATTCAAAAAAGTCTCTGTGGAAAAGATTTGTTGGTTCTTTTTTTGTCAACTCTAGTCCCAGATTGTTCTGACTCACATTTTAGTGTTGTTTTTTTGTGAAAATCAGATTTCCACAAAGTAAAAGAAATAAAAGGATTGCATCCTGGTCATCGTTCAGTATCCTAGCGCACTCTCCTCATGGCATGAGGAAGCACGACCAGCATCACCTGTAGTTCATAAGAAGTTTAGCTTGCTTCGCTAGCATTTAGCACAGAAGCTGTTAACAGAAACTATTAACAGCTTCTGTGTTAGTTTTGTAGTAAGGTGCTTTTGAGTCAAGATGTGTTTTGTAAACATTTATAGTCACCTGTCATTGTTCCATGCACTATGGCTGTAAAAAAAAACAAAAAAACAAAAGTGCACTAATTTGACAAACAAAATGAGTTTGGACTGATGATTCAAATCATCTACATTTATGGGGCAGCCCTCGTACACACTGTAATCACTGTAATGGCCAAAATGATACACAATACCAGTATCAACAACAATTGCTTTGTTACTTACCATTCAAATGTACCAGCCACTCCTACCAATTGGTCTTAATGAAGCCCTTGTACTTGCATTGTAACGGCTTATTGACTTGTGTTACACACGATGCAACACAGTCTCTTGGGAGAGAGATGTAGCCAAAAGGATCTAACTGGAGTTCATGAGTTCGTTAACATGAGACACAGCTCGCCTGTCTGCAATTTTATATATATACATTTTTACACTGTATACTATCCTATTATTTTCCCCATTATTTGTTGGGTGTAAAGTATAACCTGTTTGGGAATTCAAAGGTGGGTATTTCGATGTCCTCTGCTTGTCTTTGCAAGTTGTTTCCACCCCAGTAATGTGTGAATTTAATTTTGTCCTTGGCTGTGTGTTAGGGGCTGGTTGCAGCTAAGATAAGGGTCCCTGCCTACCTATATATCAATAAATAATATTCCACCTGGAAGATTACTGTGTAGCCTTTAGCTGATATTCATAGATAGTACAAGGTGTACTCTCCCTCCTCCCTCTCCCCAATCCCTCATCCCCTTCCCCTTCCACTTTTTCCCCCATTCCACAATTGTCATTCTCACCTCCCTCCCTCTCTGCCCCCCTCTCTCTATTGCTCTCTCGCTTCCTCACTCTGCTGCTGCCTGCAGATAGTAATTAATCAGGGGATCGATGTGAAGCCTATCTCCAGGCTGAGGTGTCTATAATGTCGATAATGCTGCTCGATGGCCTCTCTCCCCGGAGAGCTGATAGTCTTCAGGACGAACACCCTTGACTTTGCACGAAGCAGTCTGGGCTGTTGCTGTTATGCTTGTGTGCATGATTGTATGTGTGTTTTTATGAACCCTCCTGGTATGCATCCATTTAAGCCTTTACTCACAGACAGCCAACACATACACAGGAATGGTTTGAGAACTATGTATGATGACAGGGGTCAGGTGTATGATAGCAAATTATAGCAACTGGACTGAGAGAATGTCCCATTATCGGATGGATCTGTTTTTAAGTTATTATGGGTTAGGGTTGTGTCAAGGTGTGTGTGGTTGTAATTATAAAATTGCCATGGCCCATCACATACATTGAACTGGTCCCACAACTTCCTGTCGAGCCTCCTGATGGTGTTGTTGGACCAGTTCAATATCTGTAATGGGCAGTGACTTCATAAATGATAACAGAATACGCTTGATGTAGTTTTGAAGATCTGACATGAGCCTGGATTTTTCTGGCTCAAAATGTATCTGAAGCTGTTGACAGACCTTGCTGTTTCTGATACAGGCTTGAACCTGCAAAAGCAAAGTTTTAGCTGGATCCAGACTTGTTTTAGGTACAAATTATGTTTTCTTTTATAAAGGCACCAGCAGAATAGTGTTGATGTTGTTATGGTGAAAACATACATGTTATCACAACTCTGTATTGTGTAACACCACCTAGAATGTGTGCATGCTAAAAAATACTTACAAGATATAATCAGTACTCTTAAAGAACCAATCCAAGACACGAACATGTGTTAAATGTGTTTGTACATATTGGAGCTAGGATTTTATGTAGGCCGATATTATCATATCAGTATCTGTGTATACGGCAACTGATAAGTAATAAGTAATCGGTGTTTCTATTACACAGTTTGTCTTTCAACTTTCAGTATGGTCACAGTTCTTTAGTAAGGTAATTAAAAGAGCCTGTTTTCAAAAATGTTTCTTTATGTTACGTGTAAAAAAATATCAACAAATATATCCTCATTTCAAATTTTGTTTTATTCTCAAATGTAAGTATTGGTCTTGTCGAGTTCTAGTATACATGTCATACACAAATGTATTTAGACCATTCATTTAATTTGAGTCCATTTCATAAATTATATGTAAATCATTCAAGTAGTTACTCAGACTTCAGGTCTCAACAAGAATATGGCCGTGAGGTGCCTGACTCTCCTGGCCCCGGACATCTTCTTCAGCAGTTCAGAAATAGAACATAGTAATCACAGACCCTCAGGATAACTAACTGAAGTCTGTTTGCTGTATGGCAGAAGTGTACGACAAGCAATGAGATCTTGTAAGTTTCACTGAAGTGGTATTATTGTTGCCTTGCAGTACAGTGGCTCACAGTGCAGGATATGTGAATTCTACATGTAGCATAACATTCAGGTCCAGGTTTGATGACATGTGGGAAGAAGCCGTTTAGAGAGGGTGCTTTTAGCATGTGTGCATCATTGCAGCTGCCCGTGTCTGCGTCCAATAAAAGCAGCCACAGCAGCAGCAAATATGAATGATATGGAAGGTAAAGGCATCCCTTTCCATTCAAAGCTCCAATTACATGGTTGAATTTCTTTTATGAAAGAAAAAAATAAAGATAGCTTTAACAGAGACCTCATCTCAATAAACCTCATCATGGATTTCATACACAAGGTGGGGTGGGGGAGGGGCTGTGCTAGACAGAGAGCTCACAGCATAAACATTCCCCTCCACATCTCTTTTGTCATTTGCATATTTACAGTCTGCCATGCTAATCATGTTTATTGGGGTGTATAAGTACTGTGCATGAGCTCAATAGGGAAGGATAGCTTTGTGCCAGAGACTGCATGGCAGAGGCACTGGGATAAAAATTGCCCCCAACCCCCCATTTCTGGAAATAAATGGCTTCTCAAGCAGTAATCCAATTTCAAAAGACAAAAAGAGCCATCTTACGTAACTAGGACAGCACGGGCTTTTGCTAATTATGGTGTTAATGCACAGTGAAGAATTCCCCTGATTTTAAACAAAGGCCACGGTTTATGAAGATATTTTTGTGTTTTCGGTTTATATGTAGTTAAACAAGTGCAGTTCTTACAGTATCACATCATGAAACAGCACTGAATCTATCATTGTGCAAGGAGATGGATGTCTGGCTTACAGGAATAAGGTATTTGTTCATTCAACTGCATGTATCAGAAAAATTACACACCATGTAAAAGCCATCAATATGTAAAGATTTTCAAAGTGGATGTCTCAGTGCCTATGGCTGACTGGCAGAGGTAAACTATTCCCTTCTTATTTGCATTAATCAAAGAATCCCAGGCAAACCAAATCCAGATTTTCACGATATCACCTTGAGGACGTAGATTTCATTGTCAGTCTCGGTGTGCTTTTGTTCTGAAGTGTTGAGAACAGTTAAGTAAGGTGGATAACTGCCAAAGCCCCTCATTTCTCCCCTGTCAGATTTCTGCTTCCATACAAAAGACATAAGGGAGTCCTCTGTCGCCGACTGGCCGAATGAGAGAGGCGTACAGTCCTGGCCCCAGCTTTAATTGCTGGTGTCAGAGCTGAAACATGGCCGAACAGGAAATGATCAAGTTAATGAAACGTTTTAATTATTCAACATAATTGTGGAACGTGACGAGCGTGTCAGTGAATCCCTGGCCTGGCTGTTCACACAAGGTGTCTCTCTAACACACACACACACACATACATTCACATACTAGCTCTCTCTCCCTCTCTCGCTCTCTCTCATTCCCTTTGTCTCACCCACATTGTACACTTGCTTTACCACGGTGCTCTCCCTCATCATTATTACTCGCCATTCTCTTCAATGATAGAATGAGAGAGATCAGTCTGTGTTATAATTACTTGCCCTTGTCTGCTCGGGGTCGTTACTCCTGCTCCTACTACAGCTGCCCACCTCAGCCCCCACCGCCAAGCCTGTATGCCCACTGGCCTGAGCCCCTGCAGCCATTCTGCACATCACTGCAGGGCTGACAGGCACTGGCATATCGATCTGAGAGCTGGGGACCACGAGAATGAAAAGAGAGAGTCTTTTCTCTCATTCTCTATCACTGTCTCTCCACCTAATACTGCAGACATACCCACACTCCCACATTTACCAACTGTGCACGCCAGATAATTAAAGGCAACTAAAACAAACATGAGGATATCAGTTCATCAGCATGCCTAAGACTCCTTCCTATCTCCTATCTCACTCTGTCTTTGGTCACTCCTTTCTTCCTTCCTTCTGTTTCCTGACCCCCACCCCAACAACCTGTCCCTTCCATGCTCCTTCCCTTCAATTCTTCCTTCCTCTTTCTCTCTACCCCTTCCACCTCAGCTGTCTTTGGCAGAGCTAATTCCCTCTTCAGATGGTGCGGCTCTCATTTGCATAGTTATCAAAGTGTTTGGACTATCCGACAGAAGCTGTAGGAAGGTGGGGTCATTAATATGTTAATTACCCCCTCCCCCTTCCTTTTTCTCCCCCTCAGACGGTGGAACACCATCCGCATCCTCCATCTCTCTCTCAGCTTCACACGCAGCCTTTGAATGTTTGAATACCCTCAGAGGCCCTGCAAATGCCATAAGACGCTGTAGACATCCACACATGAGGGTTAGGGTAGGTTCCCAGCTATCTATAGTGGGTGTGTATCTGCATGTGTGTGGGTGCACTCTGTAAACTACCATCAATTACATGGATTAGAGGCATTGGTACTGTATGCATGTTCATATGACATTTTCGAGCCACGATGTGATCTTCTTGCACAATTGACTATTTAATATGTCCCTCCCTCGAACTGTGTCCAACCATAGCCCTAGCAGCTCTAACTGAATCCAACATGCCTGTCGACCTTTGGATTTCTCTACATGCCAAAGCGCAGTAAGAGCAATACTCTGTATTATGGAGAGCAGAGTTTTTTCTGGCCTTTCCAAGACGAAAAGACCACACCAGACGTATAAGGAATTGATTAAACTCTGTGTTTATATTCTTTAACATCCACTTAAATTGTTAGCGTGCCCGACTATATAGCATACCACCTACAGTAACTAAACCAAAGCCAAAGAGCATGTCATTAACTAACTACATTAGTTTGTGGAGTATCACAGATTGTTTTTAAATAAAACCTGTTCACAACTAGCACACCCACTGTGTAGTTTGTCTCCACTGTTTGGAAGCTGGTCCTAGTTGATATCAGAGTTTATCCCAATCTTTATTGTAGTTGGGGAAGTTTCTACTTCAGCAACCTCAGCCAGTTACTTGATAGCATTAAGTTTGCCAAACTCATCAGTTAGCCTTCACGCCTTTTCTCTGGAAACATTAAAAGTAAAAAACAAGTATTTAAGATAAGCAGCCAGATAGCATTATGCTAGAAGGTTTAATGTTATATTTTTCCTTAGACTAACTAGCACAACACCACATAACAAGTTTGTGTATTTTCATTACTTAATGGATCAACAACTGGTTAGATGTTGAGATTTTATGTATACATATTTATATAGGCTACAGTATACTTAATACGTATACTGTACAGGATGCTGGCCTCATGTGAATGAAAGTAACATGATTAGATGATTACAAGATCTGTCCTACATAAAGGTTGCAATGTCACTCAGCTGAAAGAGAGGGACATCTTGTTAATTCTGACTTAACTGCTCATGAACAAAAGTGAATGGGTCATTTATGTGTTGGCTGTTATAAGAAGGCTTGGTTGGCAGAGCATTGCAGATTAATCAGTGTTGATACAGGTGATTGACTGAAGCTTACATAAACCAAATGTTGGTGCAAGGTATCTTGGGAATTGATGTCCTTTATCAAGCTTATTTTGTGGTTTGAATCTACTGTAAGGAAATACCAGAAACCACAGAACATTTCTATATGTTGGCTAACTTAGGTAAGTGGTTTCTGAAATAAAGAAGAAATGTGAAAATATTTTTTTCTGTTTAACAGAGAGGTAACCAGGGACTCAAATGTTTTTTAAACTAGATTTCAATAATTTAACCAGGAGAGTGAAGGCAAAGTTACAAAAGTCTGATTTGAGCTTTTCAAAGACTTTAACAAATAAGAATTCTAATAGTTACCTCACTGAACATGTTCATGTTATGTAAACTTTCTTTCAGTCTCTTGCTTTCAGTTCACGCAAAGGGGTGGCTTTCTGGGTTAGTATGTGTGGTGGATAGGTGGAAGGACTAGAGAAGGGACTACAGTATATTATTACAGAGCAGACAAAGAAAAATTGGAGAAAACAGCAAGAGATTGTTTTGCAATCCCCATTTTGTGAATGCTTTTACTTTTTATGAGGAGTGTACAATTGTTTGAAGAATGTACTATTGGAAACTAGATGGAGAAAGGAGGACAGAAGAAACGGAGATTGGACAAGACAAAAGGTGAGAACTGACCTTGTTCTTAGCAACAACAACAGCCTCACAAATCCACCTGACCTTGCCTCTAAATACATATTTCTCTCTGTACCAAACCAAGAGGGCGTTCAATTCAAACCACACAGGGTAGACTTAATAATTACTCTCACTTTGAACCCAATTTCCTGGCTGGGGGAAATGATTGACAGATTGTATCCATGGTGTCGGGGGGCAGCCACGCCCCTCCTGACTAAGGCAGAAATTAAAGAACAGCAGGAGCTAAATTACACCTTAGCAAAGACCTCTGGCAAGAGGACAGGAAGGGAAGCATGATGAATGAGAAAAGGATCAGAACAGAAAGGTAGAGCGTGAGTCGCGTGGGAGAATGGAGATGATTGGAGGAATGGCTCGGAAATACATTTGCTGCCACACATCAGCACACACACACACACATGCACACACAGATGTTGGTAGACACACTAACATACACACACACAGCGAGGTAATGGGTCTGCAGTACTATTGGAGTGCAAAGGGAGAGACACTTAAATGCCATCTCTACAGTTGGGATGCTATTTACTCCCTCTCACACACACACACACACACACACACGCATGCACACAGTCGTCTCTGCTCTCTCACTATGTCAGGCTCTCAAAGCACTCAGACTGATATGAGAGCAGCAAGCAACAAGCAGAGTGGCACAATGAGTCTCAGGGTATCTACATTGGAAGAGCTCAACAGCAGCAGGAAGTGGGCTAGAAGAATGACAGATCATCATCGGTTTGTACACATTGTAAGGCAAAAAATAGCATCTCCTGTGGTCGCTCTATAGTTCTCTTATCATTCCATATTTGGTCTTAATGTATATGTGTGGTGATATGCTATATATGTGTTATTGTTAACAAAAGCAAACTGATTCCACGTACAAGTAGTTTGTGCATATCCAACCCTGATATGTAAATTATTCCTGAGCCAAACAGCTCCACTGTTCCAAATACTATTAAAACATATCAATGAGCAACATGTTCCTTCATTGCCAAACACATACAGTAGTTTAGGCTACATCCACACTAATACATATTGTTTTTACACTTGTTGTTTGGAAACTCCAGGATTGCGATTTAGTGAGGACAGACAGAAACTGAGATTTTTCAAAACTGATTGGGTCTTATTAGCCAAGACATGTCCTTCCCTGATTCTTCACGCCCCTTTCACGTGACCCTTTTCAACAACAACAACAACAACAACAAACGACTCAACTACCAGCTGTTAATTCAACATGGATAACAAATTGCAACACTTACATTTAGTAAATCTTCCAACTGGTCGTCGATCTAAACATAGACATTTCCAGTCTTACTTTTATTCATTGCTGGTCTATATTCGTAGTATTTCCTAAAACTAACTAAGCAACCAACCGAGTACACAATCTGCTTCCTGTTCACACGGCATGCCCAGTGTACGTGAATGGTCACGTGATATGTGTTTTCAGACGTGTAGTATGGAGATCGTTTTTGTTTTCAGATGCCTTTTTGAAATGAAAATGCATTAGTGTGGATGTCAGTCCCACATGCACAACCCTGCTTCACGCTACTCACTTAAGCACAAAATGTATCTACAGCTGAAAATAGTCTTTAAAATCTTTTAAATTATTTGTGACCATGTTTTCACTTCCTTACCAGGAACCAATGGGCTTGGGGCTGAGTGGCACGGACAGGATGGGGAAGTCGCAAAGTATTAAGAGACATACGATGTAAACCAATGTTGTCTTGAATTAAGCTTATATGCATCACTGATATTGTCTCTTAACTGGCAGCTTGTGGCAGATGTATTTAGAGGAAAACAATATTTATTTTTATATTGAAGAGTACAGTAGATGACTTGGTAATATGGATATAGATATTCTCTGCAGTGTAGGTTGTTGCTGGCTGCTGGTGTCAAACCACTTGTGGCTTCTGTCTGATGGTCCACCAAGTGTTTGTTGCTAAGACAGATGGTGTACTGTAGGTTTAACTCTATCTGGGTAAAGTGCTGCCAGCCTGGCTTCAAGGGGCCTCGACTGGAGCAGAATCTTCAGAACAGGCTCTTCACCTGGAGAGAGAGAGAGGGAGGGGAGAGAGGCAAAGGGCAGTGCACTCACACACACATTCACACATGCATTCTCACATAAACTCTCTCAATGCAAACTGGCACAAATGTAGACATACAAGACACACACACACACACACACATCTCCTAAGCCCTCACACACACACAACCTACTTCACATGTAGAGCAGCATTCCCAGCTGAGTGCCTCTCTCCAACCTGGCAATTTCAGTGGAAAGAGAATCCAGCTAAAGTACACAGGGCGTCGTGCTGATTTCACAACAGGGGGGTTGAATGGCAGAATGGCCTCACTACAGCCCTCGTTACTGATCCGGCAAGATCCAACTCATCTATTTCAATAGCACTCTATTATTCGCACTTGTGTGTGCATATACAGATGGAGCTAGATTGCAGAAGTCCTAGTTTGTTTGGTTTTTACCATCTTGCTGCAGCAGTCTTGGATTGTTAGTGTAAATAACTTTTATCTAATGCAGGACATATTTACGGTATATTATACTTGCTTACAGTGAGTGATAAAATACCCCCACACACAAGTATACACAGATACAATTCATACACAGAAGCATTATGTACATGCTCATAGACGCAACACCTTCTGACAGTGATGTTTTGGGTGACATTTAGTTTCTAGGTTGCACAAGATGCTACAATAAATGAATCATGAGTAAATCTGTGACGTGTGAATAATAGATGGGAGGAGAGGTAAAAAACAAAGGAGTGCTGTTATAATTTGTTAATAAGACACTCTGGAGCATCACTAACTAGATCTCATTACCACAATACACGCAGGCATGCATACACACGTCTTCCCACCCATATGCACACACACCTTGTGCACACACTCCACATGCCAAACACATACAGAAGTCTCTTATCCTGCATGACTATTTTTACCTGTGAAGCCTGTCGTTGCCTAGCATTCTGAAATTACATCCCACACTCTACCGAAGAATGATTAGAAGGAATGATGGATGGTTTAACACTGTCACCTACGGATGCCTCGGTGCAAAACTAATTACGCGACTATACATGTGTCATATGCCTGATACATGTGATAGCCCTCTCAGCCTCCTGCCATAACTGTGGAACAAGTGCGATAAAGGTGGACGACGTGTCTCCTGTTAATCAACAGATAAGAGATGATGAAGTAACTCCACTGTTGATTAATAGATCTTTGTAGCTCTGTGGTGTCTTCAATATAGACTACCAGAATGACATAAAGAGTTCCTTTAGTGGCATTTGGGTTAGAGTTTGCCTCACCAAACATTTAACTTAAATTATTAATTTCTTTCTTGAAAAGAAACAAGTCTAACTTTTTTCCCTCAGCAATAAAAACAATCTCCTTTTCATCATTTTGTTTGCTTAGCAAGGCTTACAATCAATGCCCTGATTTTGAATGAAACTATTTTGAGTTTTTTGATTGTTACTATGCACTTTTTTGAGGTTTTGTGAATATACACGTTTTTTCTTTTCATTGTCAGATAATACTTTGGATTTTCTGTCATGTATGGCAGAAGTTACAAAGTCTCTTTGCATAGACACATTTTGTTGTTACTTGGATCAGGATATGGGCTGTGTGTGTGTCCGCTTATACACACAAAGTGTGTGTGTGTGAGTGTGTGTGTGTGTGTGTGTGTGTGTGTGTGTGTGTGTGTGTGTGTCTGTGTGTGTGTGTGTCTGTGTGTGTGTGTGTGTGTGTGTGTGCAGACGGGGATGTGAGGGGTTGCATTTATGATTGCCATGGCTGCAGCTGGGGCTGTGGGC
>JAVQJD010045769.1:0-10288 GCA_036023655.1 Nannoperca australis
ATTAAAATGTAGTGTCCTTTTGTGATGGTTGTTCCATTCAAAATTCAAAAACGCTTACATCCTTCATTCTAAAAAAAGAAAAATTAAGATTGCAACACCGGAAAATGCTTTTAATTAAGCAATTCATTCATTTTAACCATATTGGCAAAGAGTGTACCTTGGACATTATTTTTACACACACACACACGCACAAACACACACACACACACACACACACACAATCCAACCCTTTTGTGGGAAATTAATAATGGTTTATGTACTGAGAAGACATTTAATTATGTCACCGCCCACTCAAAACCCAATAACACAAACCCTTGTCTTTAGCACTGTAGAAGAACGCCCTGTATTTTAGAATAATGAGTGAAAGCATGAAGCAGATTTGAAGTTTTATTATTGTTATATTGTATTTTATTTACTTGTACTACTGCTACAGTGGACACATTAATGCTCTACATTCCTGAATTCACATTTACACAACGCCTCTTGTTAAAATCCACCTCTTCTCTTTCCTAAACTCAGAAGGTACTGGGAGCTTTGGTGATGATCCCTGATGGGCACATTTCCACTTAAGCTTCTTCTGTCTTTCCATAGACAGTTCAAGTGATCTGTTCACCACAAGCCCTAAACACTTGCTCCACTCTCAAATACACAGGCAAGCACGCACTCATGCACACACAGTCCCCACTGCTGGTTGCCGAGTTGCCATGGGCAACGCCATGGTGACAGGCAATATTTGAGGTGGCCTTATCCAGAGCGAGCAGCTCTCAGGCTTCATAAGAAAATAACTGAAGAGGAGGAGAAGGAGAAATATGAGCCTGTTATTTGCTGATCACTATCTGTTTTATAGTTACCTCCTCAAAGCCTGTCTGGCCAGAAGCAAAGTCCCCTTGCTCTCATTTACCTTTTTTTCATTCCAGATTTGCCTTTGGTTGTAGATTGTACAGATTTTTTTTTTTTTGGCTGAAAAGGCCACTAATATCCCAAGGGTGCAGGGCTTCAATTCTTTCAGATTTTTTAATAAAAACATTTAAAGAATATAAGATGTGATCTCATGCGAAAAGGAGAGGGTGACTTGTGAGCTTATTGACAGGCAGCAAGTCTGTGGGTTCTTTAGCTCCCATTCTTTTGATTGCCCCTGCTTTTTCATTGTGAGGTGTTTTGACGCCACCCAGAGGTTTGTTTAGCAAGATGCAACTTTCGGTTTAGGCTTCAGGTTATGAAAACATAACTTGAGTTGTAACTGGCTTGCATGACACAATCCAGCTCTTCTTTCGCAGCCCAGGTGTTCTGTAACATGAATATTATTAAAATTGAATATGATTGTTAATGCATTAGATTGTGCGCCACGGGCTGTGTATTGTATGTGTCAGATGGCTGGTCCAGTGATTTTAGAGCTGGAAGAAAAAAACAAAACAAAAAAAAAGAGTTTGTTGTTAATGTGTTGGCAAACTTCCATATATGCTTTTTGTCACCAGGCTACAGTCACTTAACGGCTGTAATGACTTTAAGAGGTGAAATATTTTACCACTGCCAGAATATTCTCCCTTGATGTTTGTAAAATTGAATTTAAATTTAGAATTTTCAGAAATCACTCCAGGAAATAAAATGTTACATTTGAGTTAAACCATCTTTTCCTCTTCAAGATATTGTCCAGTCAGTTGTTGTTTTGCTGATTCCAAATCATCTCAGAAGTACTTCTTGCCTTTATAAGAATGCCAAAATGAATGAATGAAAACAAATTAGCTTTACTTAATTCTGTTTTCCACCTTAATCCTTAACATGGTGAAATCCTATCTGCCATGGCACAGTTTTGTATTAAAGGCCATTCAATACATTAGGTTGAATATATTACGTAAGCAAAAAAGTGTGTTTTTTATTCTTACACTTAAACTAAATGTGGGTACATTCTCTGATAGCACTATGTACTTATACTTACTACTTACTTACTTAATAATCCAACATTTAAAATGTTTTAAACTCTGATAAAAGAGAGACTAACAAATGTGTTGTTGTTGTTGTTGTTGTTGTTGTTGTTGTTGTTGTTGTACTTTCTCTTGGCAACAAAAGCCAGACAGACTAGTTACAATTTTAAAGGTTTTAAAGATCCTCTCTTTTACTAAATTCTAAATCAATCTGAGTTCTTGGGAGATTTAGTTATTTTTGTGAAGCTATTGATCAACTGTGAGAGCTCAGACAAAATGTTCCACAACATGTTGTTTGAGATCACCAGATTTACAATATGACCACTGTCCTTTTTTTGTGCTGTGTGTTGACATTCCACCTCCTCAAGGATTCTTTTAATTGTCCTCATCATCAGTGGCTGAAACGTTTTATCATTTTACTGTAGTGCATTATAGCGTCACCTCTGTTTTCTGATGCAACCAGACAAAATGAATTTATTTACGTCTACCCAGTGGTTTGGGCAGTATATCAACATTACATCCAGCATCCTCACCGGTGTTGACAGCTCTCCTTTAAGGCCAATTACAAATCCTCCTGTATAAGTTGGTAGATGCTTAACTCTCCAAAGTTAATTTAAAAATATGTGTGATTACTCATTAGTGTGACGTGTCTTGTCTGCTCCTCTTTATTAGTCCAAAAGATAAGGCCATCTTAATTCATGCTTGCTCAGGCCATTAACAACTGAAAAGAAAAAAACTCCTTTTTCATTTGCTGCATTAATTTTTTTCTCGTTATGCTCTGCTGCAGTTCCTATTCTCCAACTGCGGCCTGCTCAGAATGGAACGCATTATCAACCTGATTCTGCTCTCTGCTCCCTAATAACTCAGCTCCCTTGTCTTTGAAGCTGAGGCAGCAGAGGAGCTATAATCCATCTGTAAATGAATTTTCTCTATTTGAGTGCAGAGGAGGCAAGACTAGTTGCCAGATATAAATGAGCGAGTTTGTGTGCTTTAAACTGCTGTGGTGATGTTGCGTATCCTGCAGGATTCTGCCTCAAATGACAGAATTGTTGAGTTTACGCAGCACTTCATTTCAAGAGTAATCCAAAAGCTGAAAGTTTTTTTTTTTTACACGTTTTCTGGAATTGTAAATGACTTATTCACATACATACAGTCCTTTCAAAGGCTAAACAATATCCAAAGGCAATACTTGTTGTTGTTGTTTCTCACCAATCAAATGCCATTTTGACATATCAAACTTTACTTGGTTTACTTACTTTTCTACACAGAAGCTAATGGCTGCCAAGCCTATTAGACCACAAGTAACCATAATACCAATAATCTTTTATACACTCAACTCAATTTACATCACACAGATACAAAGTACTGGTAATAAACAAAGTAATTATGTATATACATTCATAAAATTCTCTGTGAAGAGTTTTCATCAAATGGCATTGCCGTGACAACAATGAAACAAGAAGCAATTTGCTGAGGGGCTCGGGATGCAAGAAAACACACCAAACTTTGCACATGCGTCATCAGTGGTACAAATGTACATCTGATATGGGTATCTCTTGGTCATGGGTCTTGTTTATGGGTGTAAAACTACAAGCTGTTGCACAATTTATCATGAATATTCAATGTTATTGAGAAAAAACATGTTTTCTGAGGCTTTAAGCATCAGCGTTCACCTTGGTCTCTCCTCAGAGAACCTCTGTGGTAGCTGTCTGTATACAAATGCATGCTCTTCAGGGTATCTTGTTTGCCCATGTCTTAAAAGGCGTTTTACAGCAGTAACTCTGAAAAGTTTTACCAACATAAGGACCAAACTATATTTCCTATATGGGGAAAGAACAAAAATGTCTTAATTGATTTATAAGTCATATCTGACTGCACACTGCAGCTCATCAACTTGCTGTTTGAACATGTTGGTTAGAATTTTTTTTTTGTCAGATTGTTAAAGCTAAACCAGCTTCTTGAGATCGAGAGATCGAGAAATCGTTTTTTTTTTTTTATCCTTTTAATTATAAGAACCTTTTCTTGCTAGTCTTTTACAGCAAGATGGTTGCGTTTTGTTAAATGCCTTACCACACTTACACTTTTTGCGGATCACATTGTTTAAGGTGGGGCGGCAGCTCTCTTTGTAGGTTTTTTATTAATTCAAATACTTGTATTTCTGTCCCTGCAGAATGCTGGGGTGCTGTTTAAGATCAGAGTGGTGGGAGGATCGGCATCCTACAGCTACCTGTCCCCGCAGGACAGCAGGCCACTGTACCACCCTGTGGTTGACAGGTAGGGCACACACCCACTCGTACACCCACACAAAGACATACAACGGACTGTACTGTCTTGAACTGCAGCAGTAACCACACAAACAAATAACTATATCAACCAATTAAGGCTAAAATTGAAATTACTGCATAGACTCATATTCAGAATCACTGGCAGACAGGTTTTCTGGTGCATTAGACAAAAAGCTACCGATCCTTTTAGAAACAAACGGACCTTAAGAGGATTACAGGGAAGTGGGAATAAAGATATCAGTATGACGGTGTGAAGATAAGTCCTTCCTTTCCTGTGTGATAAAGAGCTTCAAGGTGTTGCCATACACCTGAGGAGTTTATTTAAAATCTCTGATATTCTACTGAGCTGCACTGAAGGTCAGTCATTTCACAAAGGAGCGAGGAAATGAGACCATCTTCCAGGTTAGATTAGATACTCAATAGGTGTGTGTGTGTGTGTGTGTGTGTGTGTTTTTTCAAGCACATTTCAACACGTGTCTGTCTGGCCTCTCTGCGTAGGCCACAGCTCATTGCTTATATCACGTTAAAAATGTAAATATGATTTTTCTCACTTCACGTAATACCTGGAGATAGAATCGACATCAAAACTAAACTCTTCAAGTAAAAACATTTACTTGATTGTATTTATTGAATGTGTATTTATGTAGGGACAAGCATGATCCAAAGCATTTAGCTGAAGCTAGTTTGCAATACCCATCCCTAGGTGGGCATGTAAAATAAACAAAGCTCAACAAGAAATAGAGTACAGAATGTACAGAACAGCATAAAATATAAACAATGATAGAATAACATTACCATGAAACTCAATGACAAGCACTTGATTATTTTCAACTTGAGTTTAAAAGTATCCCAGTCATGATCCATTTTAAGTTCTGTGGGTGAGAATTTTCACATATTGATCCTTTGTACAGAAAAAGCCATCTGTCCAAAGGAGGAAAGTGAACCTTACAGTTTACCACAGACAGACTCTGAGTTACTGAGCAAGAAATCCTGAGCGGTACCCCCAGGTCACTAAGCACCATAGGAGTCTTCTTACTGATCATGTACACGTTTCTTTCTGCAGAGACTTTATTCAGTTGCCATTTGTCAATCATGGTGACTTGTGGGTAACTTGTCAGCTCAGCATGTCCTGCAAGAGTACAGCTGCTTTACTCTGAATTTAGTGTGTCTGAGTTTTAGTTCAGGCACTGTCAAGAAGATATAGATTTTTCAGTATGCCAATGGGTCAGCTTTAGTAGCTGTAGTTTTCAATAGTAATGATCTGAAATGCCAAGGTTTTCAGATCTACACCACCTACCTCTTCATGCCCTTGAACCTCATGGCACCACAGTGTACACACCTCACTTGTTTTTAATATAATAGTATTTCATTTTTAAATGTATGTATCTTACTGTAATTACCTTGTTACTAAATAATTGCTGTTTGTCTACATGTTATGTCTGGAAGGGGCCACTGGAATAATTATAGATTTTTATAATATTTTATAGTTTGTAAGTCTGCAGTCTGGCCTATCAAAGCTCCTACTGCTGCTGTGTTAGTTGGGTTTCATTAAATTGCTAGGTGGCACACTGCTTAAACAGAGAGCTGTCTATCAATTAAAGCAATCAAATGGGAATATTAAATCCGTAAAATCTTATTTTTATTTGGAGTATGATACATTAGTATGTGAAATAACAAAAAGCAATTGCAATTAAGTCTTGAAATTCAAATTTTAATTCTCCATTTAAAGACAGTATCAGGTAATATAATTTGTAATGCCATTTATATATTGTATTACTGGTTTTAATTGATTCGCAGAGCCAAGTTGCGCCATGCCAACTCCATGAATCCTTGAGTAGGCAAAAGACTACTGTAAAATAGGTGAATTGATTCTGTGGGAGAGATCTCTGAAAAGTGTGCTTTATGTGTCCTGCATTTTGCAGCAAATGTGACACCACAGGAAAACCAGGCTTTCATTCACCCAGTCATTAATGCAGCGCTCGAGTAAAACCCAAGTATATTCACAAGTGGAGAGAGAGGGAAGCATTGGTAGATACAGTAGGTTGGTTTTGGCATGACGAATTCTATTACCTGATACTGTCTTGGTTTTGTAAAAATATAAATTTATTAGCAACATGAAATTATTAGCTCTTTAACCTCCCTGGATAGAGTTGACATGATTTGTAAGCCTGACATCTAGTGGTAATGCTCAGTACGTACACGTTTATACATTAAACATGATCTCAGTGAACAATAACAAAACAAAATGTGTTCTACTTTGAAGACTTTGATTCAGTCAATATCCTGCCATGCTGTAAATCTGCAGACACTTTCCATCCAAAATACAGATTGGCTAAATCAAAGGGAACAAAATTTTGACACAACTCGGAAACATCTGCCACTAGTTATCCGTCATGTTACCGCAACCAAAAAACAAACTTCTGCCCTTAGCATTCAGCAATTGTTCCACCATGGCCCTCTATCAGCGTTGTTTCGCTGTTGAATACTGATGCTGTTATATCTTTCCTCCTGAGATCAAAGCAGTGAAGGTATGCTCTGAAATACAAACACGAAACCCCTCACCACAAATGTGAGGAAGCATAAGACGTTTGCATATAAATACAGGATGTGAAGCAAGGTATCACTTGTGCCCAGTGTCACACTGTTGTAATCCTGCTCTTGGCAGTGTGTGAAAAAATTTATAAAATTAAAAAGCACAAACAAATCTTTCAATAAAAGTATCACGGTTTATTATCACCAGAGCAGGTTCATTATTCACTACATCTGGTTTCAGGCTTTTGGAAACTTTTTACTAACACTGACTAATCTATGAACTGTATTTAGATTAAAAATTTGATTTTACAGTTTTTCTCTTTCTATATTGTAGAGCACTGAAGTTCTGCGGCCCCGGGGGGTCCCCCCACGTGAAGCTTGTCATCGAGTGGGAGCACAAGACTAAAGAATGGTAAGCATTGCGCACAAACATTTTTACTTCTAGTGAAGTACACATTTGTGAACAAACATGTAGGCAGAACACACACACACAGTTTATAAACTGTTGTGGATATCACCCTGAGAGTCATTTTATCATGTCCCTGACACTCAGAACACACAGTGATTGAGTCCATGTTTATCAGATGACAAAAACATACATTCCCACTGATCCAAAGACTGTCAACACAATTCTGCATCTGAATGGGAACCCCGCGTGTGTATGCGTGTGTTCAGTCTGTTTGGCAGCATCCAGGAGGAGGTGGTGAAGGATGCAGAGAGTGTGAGGAACCAGCAGCAACTGCACCTGCAGCAGCATAGCTGTACCTTAGACGAGTGCTTCCAGCTGTATACCAAAGAAGAACAGGTGAGACAACTAACAAGTAAACAACAAAAGTCATTCTTCTCAGCTAGTCAATCCAACAATCTGTGTATGTTTTCCTGTCCAACAATCTGGTGAGCAGTCAAGTTGCATTGTGGGTAATATCGTTGCCACAACAAGGAAAAATAATGTGTGTAATAAAAAAAACAATATCTCTGGTTGTAGAGTCTGACAATGTTATATGAGTGCAACACGAAATCTGTGGAGTATTCCATTGGTCCACAACCTCCACCATAAAAGTTAAATAAATTGAAATACATTTATTTCCACATAGTGTGGAATTGAGTGGTGGACATCCAAACTTTTTATACCTTGTTAGTCATAGTTTCACCTGCACCTCCTGTTGTTGTGAGTGACAACTGACCTTTCATGTATCCATGTACAGTATCACAGTCTATAAACTCAGTACATTTCGAACTCCCACACACTTATATCAGCAGTGAATTCTTCTTTCTAGCCAGAACGAATGGAGCAAAGAAAAGAAATGGCTTCACAAGGTTTTTCTTACTATCTTTGTTCATCATTCATGACACAAAATTGCCATTTATCATTTAAGGAAAGTGACCTCAAGGGTGGAAAATAATTGAAAAAAGTGGAAATGAAGGGACAAGCTTGATCCAAAGCATTCGTGAACGAATTAATAAAGGTGGTGAAGAAATGTATGTGATTTTATAAAATTACTTTTATAGTTTCTTTGGCCTCCTCATGAGCTTTTATTAGTCAGTGCACATTGTTTTTGATAGATTTTTTGGGCAAATAATATATATCAGTATTGTGAATGATGAAGGGTGAACAGTATAGATTATCAGAGCAACAGCAGCATCCAATTAAATGTAAATGAGTTTTATTAAATCAACTGACAACTGACTGATTCGTTTTTCAGTTCACATACATTTCATAACCTCCTTTATTCATTCGTAAGCATTTTCATCCCTTTTATTCAATTCTTTTTTGGTATATACGATGGTGAAGGTTGTAGTCGCAAAGGGACCCAAGCACAGACAGGCGGGGAGACTTCAGCATTTCAAAATGTTTGTTAACTGCAAAAGATTCTCACATCGATACAGGCAGGCAACTGGCAGGTCCAGCACAGGGGAAATCACCAAAAATGAGAACATGAAAACTATAGACAAACTTAGAGACACAGAAAGAACAGGAAAACTGACAGTAAAACTGAAAACTCACAAATGAGGGACTCACAGGCAGGTGAACACAATCAAAAAGAAACAAGAGCAGGAACTGAACAGAACAAATAGAAAGGACCTCAAAATAAACAGGAAACACAGACATATAATAGGACATGACAAAAATATTGTTCTGTTTTCATCATAACACGACAGTTTTAATCAAATTGGTTTTGAATTAATCTGATCAATTGATAATTTAACACTCCATTTTTCAATTCACATGCATCTATATCTTTCATTTATCAGCAACAACAAGTGTGAACGCCTGTTGATATGTAATAATTATTCACAGAATCTCTTCCTACATTGGTAAAGAGATTTACATGAAGCATATAGAATTGTGTCTCTACTGAGAAAAAAAGATATTTGCAGCACTAAGCCCTGCATATTTTATGAGACTTAATTAACTACATCCACATAAACATTAAACACAGAGAACAGTGATTAATGATGCGTAAAAAAACCTATAAAAATAAAAAATACAAATAAATATAAAACACACCTGGATGAGATGTTTATTCACTCCTAATAAATGCGATGACAATTCAGAGCCTTAGTGACTGTGTACAACCCAACTCACCAATTACTGACTGAAATGAGCCAGTGGGGGGGGAGCAGTGCAATAAGTAATGGTTGCACAGCAGGGAGAGCTCAACTGTCGTGCGTTGGCTGCTCCAAATCCGGTACTAGTTTATCAGCCCAAGTGTTGACAGACTGCTGGTCAGATCTAATGAACAGTTGCTCATCACTTAATATGTATTCCTCTCATGAAATGCTATTCTTGGCACAATTTAGTTTAGCTTAATCCAAAAAATCTCAACCATGACTGAAGATGTGTGTGCAGAACTTACTAATTAAATCTAATTAATAGTTTGTTATTGCTAATTGTTGGCATGCTTTGTGCACAGTTTAATGGAAGAACTCTTTAGATTAAATACACAACCTGAGGATACCTATACAGTAAATTAACTAAGTTTCATTTTATTAGAATGATAATGAAAGAACACTATATAATGCTACTTTGATGCAAGGACACAAACGGACTTCACATAATCTGCCATGAGCATAAGCTAAATCAGACTTCAGGTATAAACAGTATGAGTTTAAAAAGATTAACTTATTGTTAGTTTTGGCCTTTTCATTGGATCTTCTGCAAACAGTAAAGAGACACAATCATCCCAGCTTTATCCTTTAGATAACATCTCCAATGGCAACTTTCACCCAAAGATTAGACATTACTTATTTGCACAATACCCTCTCTCTGTCAGCTATTGGCATTGTACTATTTTCCCCAGGAAGATTAGCAACCACTTTGTGTAAGCTAATGGGGATGCAAATAAAGAATTTCAAAAAGAAAGTATGGCATGGTAAAATAGTCTGGGGGGGGCCGGGGGCAGTCTACACTGCCATAGACTGAAGAAGAAAAGTATGGAGCGATAGGAGTGCCACAATAAAGAATAAATCTGTAAAAGAATAAAACAATAAATGTGGGAATATAAAGAGAAAGAAATAAAAGAATAAATAAAAATTATACCTTTATTT
>JAVQJD010045770.1:0-11817 GCA_036023655.1 Nannoperca australis
TAACACCAAACAAAAAACCCATAAGTACAGAGTTAAATAACAAAAAGATTTAAAAGAGCAAGTAATACGAGCGGAGCGATTGTATCGGGCTGCACGCACTTACAAGCGCATGCGCACACACATGGGTGTGTTAATGCTAATCTGATTATTTTTAGAGAACTGCATTTAAAGTGAATAACAGTTAGGGGAAATAAATGACTGGACAATGTTGGTAAACCATTAACCACTCACTGTGGATCAGAAAAGATCCTGAAAGAGCAGGTTTAGCATTGAGGATGAGATCAAATTGAGCTCCGTTTATGAAAACCGGTTTTCCTATTCTTCATAGTTGTAGCTGTTTATACAACAGACTGTCCGATAGTAAGAGAAACGCACATCATACTTTAGCTTGTTAAATCATGTTATGGCTGTCAGTTTTTTCTGAAATAATAAAAGTATAGGTAATTAGGTGGAGCAGAGTTTATGAGGCATTTATGATGCTATGCTATAAATATAGCATTTTTTTCAAAAGAACTTTGGCCTCCGGTTTTTCTGGTTATCAGAATCAGAAATACTTTATTAATCCCAGAAGGGAAATAGTTTTTTGATACAGTTGCAGTGCTCAATAGAAATGCCATTTCACCCAAGTTAATTGCATAAGAGGATTGATGGAGTTATTGCACTATTAGAGTCCAGTGTTCTCTATTTATTATGAGTAATACATAATCAATGTATTAGATTAGTAATATATTATATATTAGTAATATATAATCTATATATAACCTACATATCTATATATTATGTCTGTATTTACACTGCCCCACTAGATTTGGAGTCTATTTTCACACTGTTCTTTAAACTTTATCTCAGACTTAATCAAGTTGAACCAGGAACATCTGTGAACAACTACCTTCAAGTAATTCTTTGCTGTAATGTGTAACACTCTGAAATGTTACTTGAAGTAGCTCTTCATTGTTCCTTTGTGTCCTCACACTGTCTTCATGTCCCTGCTGCTGAAAAGCCTCCTCACAACATGATTCTGTCGCCACCAACATTATTCACAGAATGGTGTTAGATGAGTGATAAATTCTGCCAAGCTCTGACTCAAAGAAATAAAGAAACTATGCAAAAATATACCCCTAATTAAACATTCACTAAATTTTTTTAACTGGTGAAGGTGTTTTCCAGTCAATATTTGATGGAATTTGAAAGTAATGTGTCATCGAATTATACACACTACCTGACAATGCACACTGAACAGGTTTGTAAGATTAAGAATAAGAATACTTTTAAGCTCACTAATTAACATGTTCTATCCTCTGTACAAAAACCAAAGTTTTTTTTTTTTTTACCTGTGGACAAAGCCAGGCTAGCCCATAGTGTCCCACATATTCCTTGCAAGACAACATTGCAGTGTGTGTAACCATAGTAACTACATAGAGTATACCTATACCCTTCGGCTATAGTTAGAAGTCTACATAGTTGGTTCATTTGCACATTTGACAGAATGTGTGTATCTGCATGCAAATGTGTGTGTGTGTGGGGGCGAAGGAGAAACCTTGAGCAGGATGAAAGGCGCAGTCCTGGTCAGTGTTTCCCATTGATGGGTGGGGGTGAAGTATTATGGAGATGCTTTGATGTGAACCAGGTGAGAGGAGCCTCAGTCTGGATCCTGCTGCCAGGTAATTGAGCTTCGACTTGGCTTGCTGATGTCTCATCTTAAAGGCATACCGTACTGCTGCTTCCCTGACTCTTTCCCTGTCGGCCTGGCTTTAAGGCTCATTAGGACAAAGTTTTAGCCTTAAGCACTAATTTCAATGAATATCAAAGCCCGTTTGATCTTTCCTGCTGAAGTGGTTTTCCGACTGTGGTTACAGAGCTGGCAACCGATGTTTTTGTTTTGACTCTGGCATCCCAGAGGCCACCCGTGTTTAAGAGACCCAGGGTGGCCGTATTGTATGGTTGGCTTGGTCTCCGGATGAGTCTGTGGCGTGACTTGGGAGTGAAATCTCTCCTATATTTATGGTTTTAAATAATATACCACAGTAGCAAGGCATAAACAATACCATATAAAAAGTAATAGTTAGAGGGAGGAGGCACTGAAATATGTGCTGTTGACATTTTGTATTGTGTGTGAGAGACATGTAAAAGTAGTCATTACACAGTATGGCCCCTTTCAGAATGTTGCACACTATATGCATTATATTGTTGGGTTTTTATAACTGATGCATTAACCTACCAGCAGCATTTTATTATTGTAGCTGGTCAGAGTGAAGCTAATTTTACTGTATTTACTTTACATACTGTTGGATAGTTTAATCTATAACAGTGATAAGATGATGATATGAGTCTATATGTAAAATCGGAATCTGCAAAATAACAGTAGTGTCAGATACATGTAGTGGGATAAAAAGTTCAGTATTTCCATATCCATCCTTCTTTGGTTATGACAAGGAGTTGTTTATACAGCCGCCAGCAAGTATTAAAGGAATGCTTTAAATTTACTTTACTTTAATTTTTTTAATTTAGGGAAATAGCTTATTGGCTTATTGGCATCAAGCCGAGAGCTAGATGGGAAGACTGTCTGTCGGTTAAATGTGAAGCAACAGCTAGCAGCCAGTAGCAAAGTCACAGACGGGAGGTGTTGATCTTTCCATCTAATTCTCTGCAAGAAAGGGAATGAGCTTGTTTCCCAAAATGTCAAACTGTTTGTTCAATGTGGGGAAATGGTCACAAAAGATATATATTCTTAGATTACAAATCATCACATTAAAAAAAATTGGTTATACATGATACTTTTTACAGATGTTTGGGGGCATTTTTTTGACTACCTGATGGGAACTGTACTGAAGTTACAGTAATTGAGTAAATGTAATCAGTTGCATTCCTCCACTGATGAAAGGTCAGAAAAGGGCGACGTGCGCGACGTGTAGGAAGGGAATGATCTTGCCGTGATGATAGCTGAAGCAGCAGTTGGCCTTCTACCCCCACACAGCCACTCAGCACCTTTCCCCCCACACACACACACAAACAACCTGACACCACTAGGGAACCGAAAGCAGCTCTGGGCGTTATAATTACCATCGCTGTCTGGTAATATGCCAGTGTGGAACAGGAGGACACCATGCCGACAAGACGACAACTCACTCCTGCAGGTCCCAGGGAAGTCATTATTCCCCCTTTCTACCTCTTCTTCATCCCTCTTTTCTCTGTTTCACTCCCTCATTTGAGACATTTATAAATAAATCCTGTTAGCTGGCAGAATGGTGCCCATAATTCCCACCTCTTGCATATTGCTGATAACAGCAGTACCAGAATGTAAGAATTGTCACCAAGTAACATATGAGATCACTGTCCTCTTCTCTTTGCTTTTGTGCTTATGCCAGGGGGCTGTGTACTTCCATATTATTCATTATAGGCTCTGAGGTACAAAGGTTGCTTTCATCCAAAAAATTATAGGATTGGTGAAGTATTGTTTTGTCTTTTTCCAAGGCACAAGGAGAGCAAAGTGTGAACACCTGCAGAGTGGCAATTATTAATCAGAACTCTTTTTTTAACAGCTAAAAGCTAGCTGTTGTTTTTTAAGGGTCTGTAATGGAGAGGAAACAGAATCAAGTGTATTATAAGATCGGCTGTCATCAAGAAATGTGGCCTGAAGGGAGATGTTAGAGGGTGTATAATCATTATTATTATCAAGTGACTACCTAGCATCACACGTGTTTGTTTAAGCCCACAACACCTCCAGCGGACTCTTACCAACACATCTAGCATCTGAAAACAGCCCTTTCTGACTCTCGACACTGATCAGAACTATGCTTGACCATACCCCCTTAAATCAACACTTAAATACAATTATAAACAGTTCTGACCTTGCCTGTGGTTTCAACCAAGTAACCTTTATTTTTTCTGAGTTCATTATTTTCATCTCTATCAAGCCCTCTGCATTTCCTGTTTCTTTGTTACATATTTTATTGCTTAAGACAACTACCCAGCAGACATGAGCTGGTACATGTATATTAAATATGCCAACAGTTTAGCAATCTGGAACAAAAATAGCACAATCACCTGAAGCTTGAATGACTTGTGCTGAAAATAAAAAGCCACTGGCCCGTAATGATGGTAAGCTGACAACGGCCTTGGGGAACAGTATGCTCTAATATAACTGCATAGATGTTTATCATTTAAACATTACATTATGTGGAATTTAGTGCAATGATGTCAGTGAAGTCTGAAAATAGCTGTGTCATTGTTCAGGCTCTCTCTGCGCTGTGCCTGCTGGACGTATTTGATGGTATTGTTTTGTGTGGATAAAAGACTGGACTGTCTGGTTTGAAACACGAGTGCGTGAGTGGTGTGTTTACTTATCGTTATGCTGTGCATTACCACATGCGGCGAGACAATGACTGGGGATCATTAAACAGAGAACTGGAACTGACATATATTCAGTATGTCTAAGAATGAAAAACTAGTTCAAGTTGTTCCCATTTCTAACACATCACTCCTGTACAACAATAGTGCACTTTGGGGCTGTGTATGACATGGAATTTGGTCCATTTGGTTCTGCAAATATGATTACAATTATACCTCGTTGGCCTAAGGTCAGATTGGGAAAAGGCTAAAGAACAAATTGTTTCCCTCTTCCCTGTTAGTGTGACTGCATTTCATTACGTGTACTTGTTTTACCATGTTACCTATTGTTTTGGTTTTTTTACACTTATTTGATTTAATTTTCTCCCTCCTGCACTGTACACTTTTGCTGCAACAACGTACATTTCTCCACTGCGAGACTAATAAAGGATTTCTGATTCTGATTTACTGTCATTGACACTTTGCCACCGTGCCTTAACAATGTCACAGATATCTAAAGCCGCTGCTTACACACTGTAGCCCTCCTCTGTCCAGCTCACTGCCACAGTGGTGTGGGATATTCGCCAGACTCTCCGGCAGACCCCGTGTCCAGAAGGTAAGACTTCCCTCGTGTCATTACATACTCTATATATCTTCAGAAAAAAGAAAGAAATGTATATTTAGTTATCAGTTATGATTTGCTACTTGCCATTCAGTGCGAAGAGCAGCTGTGTGAGACTGAGCCAGATGACTCAACCTTGGATTTGGAGAAAACAGAGAACCAGCTTGTATCTATAGGAGGCGACTCCGGATCTGAGCACCAGGAAGACCTGCTGGAGGGAGACCTGGGTCTTGGCACCGCTCCAGCTCCCGCCAGGGAGGCCTGAAGCTCCAGGAGTCACTTCTAACACCAGCTCATCAGCCCCTGCTGCCCTGAGGCTGTGGCCCTGCCTCCCCCCCCCTTCCCCCAGTCAATGGGGTCACTCGCCAGGGCATCTGACCGGGAGTCAGAGTTTCAATGGCTTTGCATGACATGCATGCAAAGACACACTCGCAGAGGGAGAAAAAAACAATTACAAGGCCATTGCTCTTTCTGTTACTCTGCTGATGATTTTCTCGCCTTGTTTTGCTCCAGTTTTAAATAAATTTAACAACTGAAATAGAACGACGACATTAGGCACTTACAATTTAAGTGCCTAATGGCTAAAATCAACAGGAAGCGGGAGTTGACCTATGACTACAGTGCACTTTTTTTACACAACAAGCAAATTTATAACGCAACAAGTCACACATTAATTACCAGCAGAGCCGCTTCGTGCTACTTGTTACATAACCTCTTGGTTTCAAGCTTTAGGGAGAATTGCTTGTGAACATCCGCTGTGATTGAAAGTTATGGTCTTTCCCTAATCAGCTGAAATGGCATTTTTGTGCCAACTTTGGTTTGCTCTTCCCCAACTCCTTATTAAACTTTTACTGCACTGTTTTCTTCTGCATTCCTTTTTAACTCATTCAAAATGTATTCCTCTGAATTCATTACATCCACGTCTTGCTTATCACTCTGCGGCGGGCTAGAATCCTTCCAAATGCTTTACTTTATTAACAGCATTAGGAAAAGAGACTATCAGCATGCAAGACTTCTTTATGGATTGCACTCTGCTGCTTTCTGAGTGCACCATTATAAATCCCTCTCCCCCTTGCACGAAGCAGTATGTTGTGTACTGTAATAGTCCAATCTGTGAAGGTTAGGCTTATGCAGACTGTTTCTCTCATATTAATAAAGCCATTGTCCTTGAAGTGAGGGCTTTCCATTTTGTGTTGTGAACAGACAGGAACATCTATGGAATGCTCGTCCGTTTCAGTTGAGTTTTCTATTCCTCTTTGTTTGCACTGATGTTTGAATTCAGTTCTGAGCAACAGAGACTGAATGACAGCAACAGCCTTTCAGTCCTCAGACGGGGAGGCTCAGTGTTTAGTTCTTAAAGGAGCAGTTTCCCTAAAAAAACAGTTACTTTTATTTTTTATCTAATTTAAAGTACAATCTTGTGTGATTTGATGAGATTTGGAGCTATCAGCTATACAATAACTCACAAAACACAACGCACTGCAGTGCATTTGGTCAGTGAAGTATCAAAACATTAACATATGACATTTAAAAAATGAAGTGTCTATTTTTTCAATGTCTTCATTGAGGACTACTCAGTGACGTATGCCCACCAGCTGCAACATGCACCTCTGTGGAGGAGGAAGGAACTTGCGTACAAATATTTTTTTATGTGTAACCATGACGCTGCCCTTCCACATGTAACTTTTGGCCACTTTGATGATCATTTCACCTCAGCAAATCACATCAAAATCTAGATGGATCAAAAGGAAAATCAGTTTCTTTTTGGTTTTCAGCGTCTCTTTAACTTATGCTTTTAAATTCGTATTCAAATCATTTCAAATTAGTCTATTTGTCTTTATGAGCCATTTCTATGAAATCTTTAAGGTTGTGTTCTCAAGTGATTGTAATAACTACAGCTAACGAAAACAGTATTTCTGACTATTAAGAAGAGCATTTTTATAACACACACTTAAAGGTACCCTGTGGAGTTTTTGACCAGTGGTAACATTATAAAGCAATGCTTGTAGGCGTGGATCACGCACATGCATGCAGAAGACCGGATGGACAAGAAGATTACCTGGAAGTGTAACAAAGCATTACGAAGAATTTGCTCTGCAGTTGTTTAATGAGGAAGGAAATTCAATCAACTCAAAAGATACACCCAGTGCATTTTGACAGTAAATATAAACTTTGTTTACAAGAAAACTCCACAGGGAACATTTAAGTTATGCAGCAAATATAAAAAATGTATGGCATTATTCCAGCACAATGGTTCTCAAATGGTGAGGGAAGGCACAGTGGTGCATTACGCACTGAACTAACGTATGCCTTGAAACATCTCATAAATATAAAGAACAAAATGATTACAAAACATATGTAATATGTAAAATACATTAATAGCATATAGTTTATTTAAATTACAGGATTGATTAAATCCAGTGGCTCACCGTGTTGGATTTTCTTTTCTTTTCCATTTTTAAAAGGAGCCTTGCCTCATGCACCAGGCTTTGAGAACCACTGGTTTAGTGCTTCTGCTTTGGATAATGATTTTCATGTACAGCAGTGCAGGGTTTTCAACACAGATGCATAAGCTGTCTTGTTAACTGTGAACTTTACTCGATGCAATATTCCCAAATCATGTGTTTTCATAAGAGCAAGCAATTGTAAACATTTGAAATGGTAGAACAGGTTGCTAACACGGGCACTGACTGAGCTCCAGAGTCGGGGCATCGTCCACAGTGTGCGTGATATCATCCCACGAGGAGTTTGTGGGAAAAAAAAAAAATTTTAAACACCATAAAACCCTTTTTTTTTTATCTAGAAGCAGCACTACTGCTGTCCCAATGTAGCCTAGTCATCACACATCTACCTATGGCACATCAATAAACCATTTTATTGATTGTCTCTGACTGGTCAGATCTTACAAATTAACATTAGCAAGGAGCTTCTTTTTTTTTTTTTTATCATCAATTTTTTTTGTTTCTCATATTTTCACTTTTACACACAGCATGGAGACTGAAAATGTTTTGTAAGAGTTTTGAACATTCAAAAATAACTCTGAAGTGTCATCATAACAAGATACATGAATCATACAGTTCTTTTTGTTGTTGCAGCTTCACTAATTGAGAGATTGTTCGTAGGCCTTGCGCTGTCAAACACATCCAATATTCCAGCATAAACTGAGGGGTCCCGTCGAATCCCACTGCAATTCAACTGAGGGAAACAGGATACATTCCAAATGTGGCCAGTGGAGCTCATCAAACACTGATTTAAAGTAAAGCTTTAATTCCACAAAAAAAGGAAACGGCACTCGATGCAAAATGAAAATGAAATTAAAGACGGTCTTTGGTGGCGAGTACGTTTTCACAGTTTGGAGTGTGCCAGTAGTGATTTGCTCAAGTCCTTGGCCTCCCCGGCCGTTCTGACTCTTTCATACCCCAGAACAGACATGGAATGGTGGCAGTAGTCCTCCACTTGTTTGATCTGTTGAATGCTGAGAACTGTTCTCCACGCACTTGCAGCCTGTGTGGCGTTCCTGGACGAGACTATGAACGGCTTAGAGGAGGAGCTGGAGCCGCTGGTCATGTTCAGCGCAAACGACTCGATGTCGTGGTTGGTGGTGAGGTTGGAAAAGCGGTAGATGCTCCGCAAGATCTTCACCGGGTTCTCGACCAGGTCCTCGTAGCGCACGGCCATGTACTTCCCCTTCAGCCAGCTGGGTGGATTTAAGGCAGTCCTCAAAGTCCTGGAGGTGCGGTCACAGATCACCTCCATGGCTCCTATGGAGTGGTAGTCTGAGCCATCCTTCTTGTTGGCTTTGTGACCGGGATCCACAAAAGGTATCCGGCGAAGTTTAGGATCCCTGCTGCGGACCACCTGCAAATTCTCCCTTATCAGGCCGTGTCTGGATTTGATCCTGGAATTGGCCACTGCCCGCGGGTCTCTGACCAGGTGTATCACCTTCAAATCCAAGGACGGATCCTCCATGAGTGGGGCCAACACGTTAACGTCCAAAATGCGCACCCCTTTAATGACTATGTTTCTATATTTGAGGCACTCCTCCTCCAACAGTCTAAGGCTTTGAGGGGGGCACTTTTTACACACCTTATCATCCACCATCCCCACCATATCTTTCCTGTAGGCCGAGCAGAGGGGATAAGAGCACACCACTTTGTTGAGGGTGGCCCCAAATAGTCCCAGGGAGGTAAAATTCTTGCCCCCGGGGCTGTTGTAAAGTTGGAACACGGACAGATCACAGCGGTACAAGGAGCTCAGCATGTCCCTGGCTGCACCTTGTAAAGACACCGCATCACCTGGGTACAGTTTCTGCCAGATGTGCCACATGGGCTCATACAAGAAGAACACTTCGGGATTTTGGTTAAAAAACTCCCCAAAAAAGGAGGAGCCCGACCTCCAGGTGGTCAGGACGTAGATTAGCTGTCTCTTTTTAGCCAGAGAGGGCCTGTACAGGAAGCGAATGTCGGATCTGCTCTGATAAGTCGTGCTCCTCATCTGATGGTTACACTGCTGTGGCTCTTTCGTCCATTTATAATTAGCCAAGTTAAGCATAGTGAGGACCAGCAGTAAGAAATAGGCCATAAACAACACAATCCTCTTCCTGCGGAGGACTTTCATCACGATCCCAGGCTGTGCTATTATCTTGGTAGGATTCCTGTAGGTTTTGAGCTTCCTCCCAAAGCCAGCATCCTTCTCCCAAGGCGCTGTCAACTTCAGTGGTTGATGATATTGTTTGCCTCTCATCTGTACCCTCAGAGTGGCTCTCACCACTGGACAGCTCTCCTCACATTGACCGTGCACCAACACGCTCTGTAAGATGTGCACAGCCTGTACTGGGGACGGACACCCAGTTGAATACAAACGTATTAGGTAATAAATTCACCACCAATTCGAAATCCACAACACGATATCCCCGCTTTTCACTGCACTGCGCAATGTTCTTCGCGGGAACGACGGCTGAGAGGAGCGTTTAAGTTGTTCATGGCGAGCGTTGCAGTGATTCCGTGGGTGGCCCGCGTTCAAAACAAAAAGGAAGAAGCCTTCTTCATTGTAGCAGACGCACCTGGTTGTCCACGTTCAGCTGAGGCGTCCCTGCGCAGTTATCATCTGATGCATCCTTGCTAATGCAGCCTTGTAAGATCCAGGCAGTGCAAACAATAAAAGCGTCACGAATTGGCGCGCCCGGCCGGAGCTCATGATATCGTTCCGCATCCGCCACGACGGAGCGGAGAACGGCCGGTACTATCCACAGTCACGGCGTTTGGTGAAAGATTCCCACCCCGTTATTCACGCTCCTCCGCCAGTCCAACTAATACAAACTGGCCGGATTCAATCAGAATACAAGAAGAAAGACCCGCCTACAGAGGAACTATATTGGCCTGCGTTGTGCGTCAGCGAGCGGCGCCATTGGACGCGCTGGACGTCTGTCGCGGTGAAGCCTCAGCTCGCAGCAATGGTCGACTGTGGGGAAACAAAGCTGTTATGTTTCAGAGAGGTCTGCCTCACCATCTGCATCCCTGTAACCCACGCCCCATTCTTCTTTTTAGGACCTACAGCTGCATACTACTCCGCCTGTACGTGCTTTTCATAGTTTTAATTATTCTGCTTCTCTTTGCTAACGCCACAACCTCACCCATCCACATTGTCTGTAACACCTCCTTTTGTTTTCAAGTATCTATTAAGAGTCTCTTCTTTACCTTCCTGTTATGCATGTTCACTCTGTATGGTGCTTGGTTACAGAGGAGAATCAATATTTCAAATTAAATGTATTTGTTTTTCCCACTAGAGCCTCAAGAGGGAAGCCCAGATCTATATTTAAAAAAAAACCAGCTCCCTACCTTAAAGAAAAAACCCTGTTATTAATTAAAAGTAAAGTACCATACAAACATCTCAGCAAAACGTGTTCCCGTTAAAGTACCACAGGGACAGTGTTTGTGCTGTAAGATAAAAATAAGTGAGTGAAAACAGAAGTTTAAGAGTAGGCCTAATGGAATATTGCTATGTTTTTCTATTGAATGTACTGGAAACAGCCAGTGACTGACACTCCTCAAGTGGAATCAGCTAAAATGTGACATGTGACAGCTGTTCCCCAGGAAATGACAAGTCCTAGGAAGCTGTAAGGCCATGTGTTCGAACAGAGGAAACCACATGCGCTGCAGATTGAAAATCATCTTTCCTAAGAGGCTTGCCAGTTTGGGATTACAGCCCTGCACAACTGAACGGCACAAAAGATTGAGTGATAGAGATCGTGCCCTTTGACCCCTGTAGAGAAATCTCTGAGGCCTGTAATATCCTGTTTGTAAAATAGTGATTTTGTGGTGACCTATAGGTATTTATCTTGTACCACCAAAAGCTCCGTTTGTCATTGAACTGTAATTTGTCTGTTTGAATGATCCTACAAAATTACAACAGTAGGCCTATAGCCTTGTTGTGTTTCTGATAGGATACGACAGATCAAGTAAAGCTGTGTGTAAATGCTTGCGAATGATTTGATTATTGGACTACACAGCCTCCATGCTGTGTAAAGTGTGCGTCCGCTGCTGATCTTTCCATCCCAACGAGTAATCATTTTGTAGTACTCATCCAATGCCGTTGCTTACCGTCCAAACCCTTTGTGCAGACTGCCCTCTGCTGGAGCACAATGTTTCCAATCAAGACAAAGAAACAGACTTTTCCCCCTTTTTCCCTAAAAATAATTGGCATTAACTCATAATAGGATATTTATTTTTTACATTACCAAAGCATTTATACATCATATATGTAAATTATCTATTTGATCAACATTAAGGCTTGTTGAGCAACTAATACAAATGTTGGCAGTGGGGGGGGGGGGGGGGGGGGGGTAAAAAAAAAAAAAAAAAAAAAAAAAC